>CBVK0102219673.1:0-10379 GCA_900067695.1 Picea abies
GCACCCACTTATTCATTGGAAGTTATAGTCTGTCTTTATGAAGCTTATGATTTCAATAAAAAACATTGCATATCATTGTTTAAAAATAAACTTGCCATGTCTATCGAATTTTCAAACACTTGTGTATAAGATGTCTGATGCTCGAATTCAATAATACTAACCAAAATGAAATGAATGAGGAATTGTGATGAATGATTGGCTTGATTAAATGGTTATTATGAACATATATTTGTTTTTAGGAATTGCACAGGACCTTGTGGGATTTAAGAACTTTGTTGTGGGTTGGTATTATGAGTTGTGACTTTTCTACTCCAAGACTGTTGTGGTATTTCCTATAGCGATTATGATGCTGCTCAATTTGATTCTATTAGATAATGGAAGTACTGTTATTATGGTTAAATAAAATTCTGGGCATATCATATCGGTTACTGTGTAATACATTTTCAAAGGCCAGTGAGCAATTTTGTTAAAGAAGCATCAACTTTGGGTTATTGTTTGGAAATAGAGTATTGTTTAAACTTTAAAATTTTCAAAAAAATGATATTTTGTTTACAAGTTTACATAAGAGATATCATGGTTTGATTTTTCATTTGAAAAATATCTGTATATTTTCCCCACCCTTCTATCATTTTTCGCTAATTACACTCCGTTCATGATCCCGGTTTCATTTATTCATCCATGTTTTGTGATATTAATTTAAAAAAAGGAGTTTGTGTGGAAACAAATGAAAGTTAATATAGCAAGGGTTGAGGAATGATATTCTTGATATTTTTATATACAAAGTTGATCGTTTTATTAGTTGTTGAACAATATTCATATATTGATCCCCTCCATGATACCATTTTTCTCTAAAGACCTAATAAAAGATTTCGCTTCTAGAAGGATCTTCCTCTAGATGCTTCTTTGTAGTATAAATAGGAGTCGAGGGTATGAGAACCCTAGCTTGGATATTATTGTAACACAGCGCTGCTCGATTGGAGGTTGCCCCCTCGAAGAGGCCTGTGAACATTGCTATCTGAATCAATTGCTATTTCTGTTCAAGTGCTATTTCTGTTGCTATTTCATATATTATTTATGTGTATTGTGAAGATTATGCTGGATATTTCACTGTTATTCTATTATTTCTAGCATTTCTTTCCTGTTCTGCATATTTTATATATCTGGTATCTTGCAATCTTGGCTCAAATATTATTCCTGTAGTGATTATGATGTTGTTCATCATTTCTGTTATATAATGATAATTTTGTTACAATGGTTAGTTTGGTTAAATATTTATGGGCATATCAAATAGTTTACTGTGTAAAATAATTCGAAGGCCAGCGAGCAATTTTGTTAAAGAAGGCATTGGCTTGGATTATTGTTTTGGAAACAAAATATTGTTTAAACTTCAAAATTCTAGACAAAGATATACTTCTATTGCATCAGAGGTAGCATGTTTTATTTTATTTTTTCACTTGAACAATACCCGTAAAGTTTCCCTATCATTCTACCACTTTTCGCTAATTACACTCCCTCCACGATCCCGATTTCACTTATTTCATCCATGTTCTGTGATACAAATTTTAAAAGAAAAGTTTGTGTGGATTAATGACTAATATTCTTGATATTTTTATACACAGTTAACTGTTTGGTTAATTGTTGAATAGTATTCGTATATTGATTCCCTATCATTCTACAACTTTTCACTAATTACACTCTCTTCATATTTCCCATGAACCCTATCATTCCATATTCACATGGCAATTAATGAATGATGTGTTATGGATGGATTTGCATGTATCTCGTGTCAATTTTGGAGCTAAATTTTGATTCATGTAAGAAGAGTGTCATGTATGGTTTATTAAGAGCTTCATTACTGAAAAATTGTTTCTACAAGATGATCTTTTTTCAGTAGAGGCAGCAATGGTCGAAATAACAGAGGCAGGGGAAATTGGAATCGAGGCCATAGGAGGCCTAGATTTTCTATCCATTTTGACGCTGACCCGCAAGAATTGAACCAGTTGTTCCAAGATGGGTTCTTTAATTGGGTTGTCCATGGGATACTACACCCTCGACCAGAAAGACCCCTTTTCCAACCTTCCCAGAATATTCCCAACATTCCCGTTCCTCCAGATGTGTCTTTGTAGCCCAAATTTCCCACAAATGACGATTGGAAAGAAATTGTCCACCAACCTGTCTCTCACCATCGTGGTTGGACCACTGTGTCATTTCCTTTACCACCACCAATTAACCCCAATGTTCAAATTGATCCTGTTGTTTCACTAGTACAATCCTCGCATGCCAGCAATAGATTGAAAACCTAGATTACACAACTTGTGCAAGACAAAGGAAAATGAGTGACCTCCCCCTCTAGTCCCTCCACTGACTCCTCCAAATATATTTATTCCCTCCTCCACCTCAAGGATGACTGCTCCCATGTGATCAATGAAATACAACCTCAAAGGTCTAACCAACCAAAGGCCACTCAAGAGAAGTCATTTGGGGACAACATTGAGAAGATAAAGTATGCCTCACAAAGCAAAAAATATGGGTTCTAAATTTTTTTATTTTATGATTTTCAGTGATGAGGATAGTGTTTAATGGTTTTCAACATATTTTGGACAACAATCCTTATTTTTGGATATTGTGTGGATAATGTGGAATATATATTCTTTTTTTGGATATGATATAAATTATTGTTGATATTTAAATATCTAGTTTAAAAATCCATGGAAGCTACAAGAGTGTCATATGGTCTAAAAGATTATCTTTTGTGCTTTATATTTGATGATTAACAAAGAAGAATTGATGGGAGTCACAAGGGATCCTACCTATTTTAGTTATTATTAATTAAGACCCTTAATTATACATTATTATTATTTTCTCTTAAACTAATTTTTTAAGTTAATTTGACTTAACTAACAAAAATTAGTTGAACTACTTCAACTAATTGGAAAAAGAATAAAAGCCCAATTGGATGAAGAGACAAGGGAGAATAGAAGGAGAAAAACAAGACTAAGGTTTTCTCTTTAGTTACATGAGATAGTTTCAATTTTCATTCATTTTTGAGTTTATTCGAAAGCCTAATCCTCTCATTCACAACATGGTCTTATTGTAGACAACAAGGTTCAAGATTGAACCATACTTTTCAGACACTTGTTTTAGAGGTGTTGATTCATCCTTGATAGTGTGTTTACTCTTGTCTATTTGTGAGTTAATTTTCATGGTTGATAAAGGATATCTTGCAGAGTCAAAATGGCATCAATTTGTGGAAAACTAATCTAGATTATTAGTTCCAGTTTTACTTTACTTTCAGAGTCTTTTTGAATGGTTCCCATTGGAGATCTCTAAATAAGACTTTGGTCCATACCCTCGCAAGGGTTTATAAAGAGAAAAACACTTTTGGTATCTCAGATTGAAATAAAATCAGATTGTTGTTCTGTCTCATATATGTGTTTTCATGACTTGGTTACTTTTTCACTTTTGGTCTCCATGCTTACTTTATTATAAAATCTGTACACATTTCAGTAGCTTTGTATAAATTTTATTTTACATTGCAACATATACAAATTATAAAATCAACCTTAATCCTTGTAATTAATACTCATAGATTGAGTGAATGTTTTTGAGGCTATGGATCTCGAGTGACATTCCCAACTATCTTGTCCTAGCCAGGCAAGATCTGAAAATAATTGAGTAAGGTGTTCCATACCTTTACCTCAATAATGGCTTGTTCCCCTTCTACCTTTTTTCCTTCTTAAACTTCTTATTGTCTTCTCAAGCCTTCTGGAAAGTAGGGTTTCCCCTATGTTGATCATATAAACACTTTGCTCTCTTTATGTTTTTTTCTAGAGTCTTTGGATAATCATATTGGATTTTATCACTGATGAAAGATGGTAACCCACTCATGTACCTATGAATCTTAACTGTCTCATCCTTGATGAAGGAGATATACTTTAACTATTCTAAAAATCTCTTTTCATATTCATCAATAGTCATGTTGCCCAGTTTGAGTTCAAAGAACTCTTTCATAATTTTTTCATAATACCTCTTGGTCAAGTATTACTTCTCAAAATGCCTCTTGAATTCCTTTCAAGTCACATTTTTCTCTCTGAGGTGCTACACTTGCACAAGTTGATCCCACCACATGGATGCCTTTCCTTTCAGCTGATAGATAGAAATTATTCCTTCTGCATGGGAAGAATAGTTATGCAATTGGAAATACTTCTTCATGCCTAGCAATGATGTCTCTTCATCTTCATCCATCTTGTGCTCTCCATCAAAAGTAGGAGGTTTGATCTTATTCATTTCTCCTTTCAACTCATCCACCCCAAACCTCCTATGCTTCATGACAGGGGATGGAATTAAGCTACTGTGTGATCTCCTATGCAAATGATTTTGGGAGTGATGGTTATGTCTTCTACCACTCCTTGATCTTCCTTTCTTCTCAGGGGTCTCGTGGCTTCCTGATTTGTTGGAGCCCCTCTCTTTATCCAACTTCTTTTGAATTCTGTCCAGGATTTTCATTAACTTCATATCAAATTCTTCCTGTTGTTCCTTGGACATCATAAGCCTCTCATTATCATCCTTGTGGCTCTGGACATATGTCTTCAATTTTCTGATGCTCTCAGCCAGATTTATGTCTTCCTCCTTTTCTCCTCCATGTCCATTGAAATTGGTTCCTTCCATACCTAATTGGACATTCAACCCTCTGATTTCATCTTCTTGGTTGTAGACTACCCGTGTATCCTCCATCACTCTACACTCTATGATGACTCTGATCTGACAGCTGTTTATTCTACAAAAATGTGCAGCCAACAAAACTTTGTCAGGTTAATTGCTCTTAATAATTTCATAAAAACATGAACCATTATAATTCATTCATATATATCAGACTTCTTTTCTGCTGATTTCATGAGAAATTGACTGTTCAGATCCAATTTATGGGTGAAAAATTATATTCTACTATTTAATATATTTCCAATGGCTATTTCCATGCTCAATTTTGAGTTTTGAGAAGGAAGTTATGGATACTTGAACAATTTTCTTTTTTAGTGATGCAAACATGTACATGGATTCTTCCAACTCAAAGTCGAATTAGATCTTGGATCCGTGATGGATCTCTCCTTCAGGTTTACATGCATTCCTTAATTCTTTAGGTGTAGGTATGTACAATTAAAAATCCCATGGGCTCTTCCTCTAAGCCCTTTCCTGTTCTTAAAACAATTTTTCGGGCACTAGCACCTTTTCTTCGACCCTCTAATTCATGTGACCAAGGGCTATGACCCAACGCTAATCGTTAATTGCTTATACAAAGACTTGGAACTTTAGGGCTCCGAAGCTTCATAGGTTTCCCTTTCTGCACATCACAAACATCCCAAACCATCGAACTTGTGAAGGACGGTGGATCTACGGTCCACACTCTCTATTTAGATCTACGGTGGATAGGAGCTTTGAGACTCCAGGCTTCGACGATTTTCAAAGAACTTCACTACCAATAATCTGAAGTGTTGAACCACCAAAGATCCCTTCTCTTTCCTCCACATGTCCTATCCTGATCAACAATCAAGATTAACTCTGATCCTCCGAGAGCTCTTGACTCATAACAATCTGCAACTCAAATCCTCTGGAGTAGCTCTTCTCCGGACCTTGGGATCTGGTGCCGTGTGTCCTTTGTGATAAATGGTCATGATGGACTCTAGCCTTCGGACTTCTAGAAGTCCTCAACTTCAACTACTTATTCCTTAAATCCTCCGGACCACAGGATCTACTGTTGCATTCCCCCTCCCAATGAATGGTGAGGATTTACTCTGCTCTTCAAAGCTTCAGGCGTTTCTATTTCCTCTCACTTTATTCCTTCTGAACAATGAAGTGGAAAACCCTTAGGGTCCACTTAGTATTGCACACCCAGGTGCTACATGACATATTCTAAGAAGAAAACACATGGCCCAATTTGAGGGGTGGCACATGTCATGTTCTAACTGAAAAAATCAGCCTTTCAAAAGCACATAGCACAATGACACATGTCACACATATTGTGTGTCCACGTCACCCTAGGTGATGTCATCAAGCCATGCCACTTCGATGCTTCATGACTTCGTGATTCTGGGACTTCAAAGGTTTGGAGGTTCTTCAGCAATTTTCTCTCGAATGCCAAAATCCCAAAATGCTTAACCTCCCGGGGCCCACATAGTACAACTGTCACAAATCAAAGTGGTGACATGTGGCCCCATCATTGAGTGACATGTGTCAGGTCCTAATTGGTACTAAGGGCCTTCCAAAATTACAAAAATTAGTGACACATGGCATACCTAGGTAGGTCCACATTACCCTAGGTGACATCATCATGCCATGTCATATCTGACACTTTGGGACTTCGGGGATTTCTTATCATCGACACTTTCTAAAAAAAATTTGAACTACCGAATTGTTGAACTGGTCCACATCACCCCCGATGAAGTCATCATGTCACATCACTTCGACAACCCAAGACTTCGGTGATTCTTCTCATCGACACTTGTTTAAAACTGTCAAACTGTTGAACAAGTCAGTCATCTCCAATGCTTCGGGACTTCAACATTTTGGTAGATCTCTTTTCATCTGCTCACTTACAAAACTATTGAACTGCTAACTGCTAACAACTGCTTCCCGTAGCTTCGAGACTTCAAATATTTCACTATTGAACACCCCATAACCCCCAAATTGTCAAACTCTGAACATTGCTTAATATGAGGACATGTGTCCCTAGAAAATGGACAGTCTGGATTGGTTTCGGACTTCAGGACTTCGAAAGTTTTCTCTGTTATAGCTTTAAAATAGTTGGAGGGGTGAAGTTAGAAGGAGTTCTATGCTTAACCTCTGTGCACCTTATCCATATCTGATGGTTGTGGGTGATCTGTCTTCTTCTGAACAGATCCAACGACCAAAATTTATTTTTGTGGTCCAATACCACATCTGCCATGGTTTATCAAACTACTATACCTCCTGAGCTTCTGAACACATCCAAGGTGTTCCCCTTCACCTTCCCGACACTTTGTACATCAATTCCTTGTGGAATTTTGACTCCAAATTGCACATTCATGGCCCATATAGGTTCATTGTGGAAACCATGGGCTCTGATACCAATTTGTAACATCACTATGACACACCACTACTTCAAAACCAAACTACTTTGAAAACCGAATTGTAACGTACCCAACCATCTCAGGTTCGGGTATGCTACTAAAAAAAAAACTCTCTACTCTGTCCAAAATCTGATAAACACACACACACACACACACACACACACACACACACACACACACACACACACACACACACACACACACACACACACACACACACACACACACACACATATTGCAATTTAACATATATAGACATTCTTTTCATACACAGATTCAAGCGGAAGTGACAATAAACACATACATGCAATTTTGATAACATTATGACACATGTGCAAGATACACAATATATAATTAACATAGTATTGGTACTTATCTTCTTATGAGAATACCACCAACTGCATGCATACCTTTCACAAACCTCCCAGCCTTAGACCATGTTGCTCCAAGCTATTAGCAGTGGGTCACCCCTGAGATGGGACTAAACTCCACCTAGAGTAAATGAATCCTATGATGGCATGTTCACAGGAACAATGCGCTTGTCATTGATGGAAAGAACACATAGTAAGGAGAAGCTTGGAAGGAGAAGTGAAAATGATCATTGGATCACCCATTCCGAATTCCCTATGGACATTAGATCAAAGTTCAGATAGGAGGAGCATGTAGATGGAGGACAAATATCAAGCGTTAGATCTGAGCGTGGGGACCAACCATAGTCGGATCTAGGAGAACCTGCACGATATTTAAAGTTCAACATGAAGCAGGCTTACAAAGTCCTGAAAATAAGAGGACCGTCCATCATCTGACACGACAAGTGGCTACAGTTCATCATTTCTCTATCTGGAAAGTCAAAGGAAGGAATCTCTTTAACCTTCCAACTTGCGATATGCAAAATCTTGATAAGATCTGGGCCGTCAGATCTAGATTAATTATGAAGGACCAACAACCGTTATATCTGGTGAAGCTGCAAGGCGGATAAGACCAGGAGTCATCCAAATCTCCAAAATTGTGAATGAATCCTGACCGTCCATCGAGGACATTCATGGGTCGTTGGATCCAAAGGACACATGTCGAAAGATCGTCATTTCATTGACTGAAAAGTCAAGGCACGAGGTGCTCTATTCTTCCAACTCGCAAAACACGAAATGGTGAAATGATCTGAGCCGTTGGATCGAGGAGAAATCTGGTCCATCGATCCAATAAGGACACGTGGTGAAAGATCATCTCTTCGCTGACTTGGAAGTCAAAGGAATGAGGTTTTCTAACCTCTCGAACTTGCGATATGCGAAATCATGAAATAATCTTAGTCGTTGGATCAAGGATGAATTTGGGCCATTAGATCTAGGAGATAGTTCATGATAGACCAGGTCAGAAAGGACAGGTGGCAGTCTATGTTAACAAGGACATGTGGCACAATCACACAAGGACAAGTGTCAAGTTTATTTGGCATTTCAAGCCATTGGAAATCACAATTCTGAGTGACATGTGGCATCCACTCGGCTTATGACACGTCATTGAGTGACGCAATAATGACATCACTCTGAGAGTTTAGTTTTGGGAGTTTTAGCATCAATACTCCCCCAAATTCCTGAAAGTTGAAGTTCCAGGACAGAGGATATCCGTCTGATCACCACGAATTGTGGACCATTGATCTGAAGAGCAAAGCACCCAAATGATTAGCCAATGGTCATATCTCGTGGTCACATCGTCGAGAGCTGGAGAGGAGAGCTAGAGCTGCCAAGCTCCATTTCGGAGTTTGCGACATGGAGAGTCAAGATGAATCTTCACAGAATCCCTGAAATGTGAAATGTGAAATGTGTTTTCAGACTTGGCCCCTGGTCACCGTCCATGGTCACGTGAGTGGAAGGAGCTAGCATAGCTAGGCTCCATTTCAAGTACCAAAAGTTGGAGGAGTCAAGGGACTCATAGGAGAATCCCTAAAACCCGAAATTGTGAAATGTAGTTTCGAGTTAAGTTGTGGTCACCGTTGGTGGTCACGTTGGAGGAAGGAGCTAGAGAAGCCAAGCTCCATTTCGGGGTTTGCAATATGAGGAGTCAAGGAGACTCACGGGAGAAAACCTGAAATGTGAAATCGCGAAATGCCTTTTTGAATAGGGTTGTGGTCACAGCCATTGGTCACATCATTAAAGGTTTAAGGGAGGAGATAGCATGCATCTAAGCGCCATTTCGGAGATCACGACTTGGAGATTCGAGATGCCTCATCCCTAGATCCATGAAACATGAGTCATGAAAGCACCTTATGAATAGGCGTTTGGTCACCGCCAGAGGTCACCTGAAAGGAAGGGGCTTAGCCAGAAGAGCTAGCGCCCACTGTGAAGTTTTCTTCAGGAAGAGAGAAGGCGCTAAAATGCATGAATGTGCGTAGTTTCTCTCAGTAACTACTAGAACGAAGTGATTGCATCTACCAGAGAATTTGAGGAGCTGTAGGGTGGCTGCCAGAGGAGCCAAAGATCCTCGGTGTAATTGTTAGATACCACTGATGGTTTCTACAAGAGAATTCAAAGAGTCTTTAGGGTGATCGACAGAGAATATGAAGAGTCTCGAGGCAACTTCCAATGGAGTGTAAACTCATCATAGAGTTGACTGACAGTTGGAAAAGGGTTGAAGTCTGTTATAGTCAGTAAAGCCAAAAGATCTCAGGAGAAGGGCTAGTGATGATGAACAGAGTGAAGTGTATGCAGTGGGATAGTGCATGCATCATGCACAAGGTGCAAAGAGACTATAAAAATGTAGAACATAGAAGAGATTCGAGCTACGCTTTTTTTAAGAGTGTGTTATGTAGGTAGAAGAAGGGAGTCTAGAGGATAAACAATGCAACAGAAGGAAAGAACCGATATGCATAACTGATACAGTAAAAGAAGGCTGAGATGGGCATGCAGAGATATAGCAGAATAAAAGAAAGCTCAAGGATATGCAAGTAGAGAGACACTAATCCAGGAGAGCAGAGCAGCATAGCAGAACATTGATAAGCCTGGTAAGCCAATGACAACTATTAAATCACTGCAATAAATTCACAAAAATAAAAGTTTCATATTTCAGGGTGGTTGGGAGGTGCTAGGGAGGACTGTTGTGTTCTGAGTGTCAATTGGGTGCTTGAACACAGGGAGTTGTAGCTACCATTTGGTAGCATCCTGAAAAACCAGGGTGGCAGGGTGGTGCTAGGGAGAACATTGGTTCTCTGTTATATAAGTTGGTGCATGTGTGATTGGAAGTTGGTGCTTCCATCCAGTTGGTGTTGGAGCAGTGAGGGAGTTG
>CBVK0102219688.1:0-11762 GCA_900067695.1 Picea abies
GAGATACAATATGACCCAAATATTCCACTTCTTGAACCCCAAAGGAACACCTAGAAGGATTCACATATATTTGTTGCTCTTCCAATGATTTTAATACCATGTCAACATGTCATACATTCTCTTCCCATGATTTATTGTATATTATTATACCATCAAAAAACACTAACACAATTTTTTTGAGGAAGGGTTTGAAAATATAATTCATCAAGATTTGAAATGTGGCAAGTGCACTAGTAAGGCCAAGTGACATCACAATTACCCTCCTATGTTTTAGAAAGGCTATTTTGAAGATGTCTTCTTGCATCATTATGATTTGATGATATCCAGAATGGAGATCCAATTCCGTAAATAAAATTTCTCCTTGAAATTCATCTAATAATTCATAAATGACAAGAATAGGAAACTTGTCTTTAATGGTCATTTTGTTTATCTCTCTATAATCTAGACACATGTTCCATGAAAATTTTGTTTTTGTAAACCATCACCACTAATGAACATAAAGCACTTTGGCTAGGTTGAATAATTCCAGCCTCTAACATTTCTTGAACCATATGTTCAATATCACTCTTTTGTGCATAAGGGTGTTAGCGTTTGGTATCTCGGGAGGTACTCCACATGTTATGTCTTCTACGCAGGAGTAACCTTACATTTACACTCCTAGGCACTTGACTTTGTAATAGGATTTTATAAAGTTGTATTAAAGTGACATTTTGTGAAGTAATCTTCTAATATTAAAGTGACTTTATTTCATAAAGTGCACTTATGAGTGACTTTATTTCATAAAGTGCACTTATGTAATAAAGTGAAATTGTACTTTAATATTTTAAGTGATTCATTATGGAGGGAATGAATCATGTCCCTTGATCTTGTAAAGGAAAGATTAGATCTTGGCCATTAGATATAGGGATGAGGAAGGTGAAAAGACATTTATATGTGAAAAGCCATTTTCAACTTTAATATTGAACCTAGGGCAGTGTGCAAGACATGTTTTCGAGAGAATTTTTGAGAGATAGCTTGAAGAGGAAAGGACAACAAAACTGGGTGCTTTTCCCAAGGGATATTGGGCACAAATCCCAAGATATTTTGTTGCAAGGAAGTGTTGGAGGTTGTTGTTGATTTGGAGGTCATACTGTACAGATCCATACATTCCGTACAATAGAAGAAAAAGGAGTTTTTTAGGAAGCCTTGTTGCACGCAAATTGAGGCACCTGTTTAGTATTTTCCTTTGTTATTGGGGGATATTTTGGGTGTTGTCCATATAGTAGGGAAGTGACACAATTTTATGTGTGATTTTCAATTGGGTTGTATAGGTCGTACATCTCATTGGGAACATTTTCCAAGACAAAAGATTGTGGGGGAAGTTTTGTGTGGTTGTAAGTGATTTCTATTGTTAGAAAATTGTATTTATGCTACTAATATAACTTTCCTAAAGATGAATAAAATATCTTTCGTTGGGTATCCCCACATTGGGTTTTCCCTGGCTGGTTGCCTAAATTTATGGGTGTACACATGGATTTGTGATTGTTGTTCATTGTTCATAACAATCAAGTTCATATACCAAGTATATGCCTCCAATATATGCCAATATCACAAAAACGTGCCTCTAATAATGAACCATAATATACATAAACCAAGTACCAAGGGTATTTCTCAAGCATGTATCAATGAACCTTAACTATATGCAATCATGTACCAAAAGGGCCTCCAAGACGTGCCTTAAGCATGTGCCATATCATCCATGAAAAAAGACTCAAACTAACACATAAAAAATAAACCTTTACTCAAGCTTTACTACCAAAACTTCCCGGCCAAAACTTCACTACCAAAAGTTTTGGCTACAAAAACTCATGAAAAAAACTTTGATACCAAAATTTTTGGCTACCAAAACTTCGCAGACACAAATTTGCTACCAAAAATTTTTCGCCAAAACTTCGCTACCTTAGAAATGCTACGAAATAATTTACCAAAAAATCACTTGAAAGATAGATAATCATTGAACTTGTGTGTGTCCTTATAAGTGACTTCTTGTGGTGTATTTATAGTTTTACAAAGTAAATTATTTTCTTAATTCTAGGATCAAACATTACTTTGTTGTTACAACCACTTTACCCTTTAATTAAGACTTGTAATTGTTTAGGGGCTTCTTAACCATTCTTCGGGGCTTCCAAATTCAAGAGGGAATAACTGGGCTTCTTAACCATTCTTCGGGGCTTCCAAATTCAAGAGGGAATAACTCCTCAACTATGAGGAATGACATGGCATACCACCTACCATTGGAAATGGTATGATGAGGAAAATCCATATATGAGGGTTTTGTATACACTTGAAGTATTATTCAACCTCATTTTCCTCAGTCAACCTCAGGCCTCATGACCACCTCTAGTTTTCTTGTAGACTTATTCAAAGAATTTTCTTGTGAGGGAACCTCTAGGTTTATTGTAGAATCCTTCAAAGCATCTTCCCATGAGGATGATTCTTAGAGCTAAACCATAAGGGGACGAATTTGGAGACTTATCCAAATACACCCATCACATATGTTGACATCAATTAGAACCACTGCTTGTTGACATCAATGACAACCAACTGTTCAACAACATTGATAACAACCAACTGTCCAACAAATTTTTCCACCACCACATGTTGAGTGGACTTTGGGAAGAAAAGTGTTGGAAAATTCATTTAGATCTTCACCCTAGAAACCAAATAGTGAAGAGAAGAGTGTGGACAGTGAAAATTAAAGAGGATAAAGAGTTCCTTACATTTCTGGAACAAAATAGAAGTCATCCAAGGAGTTGCAATAGCACAAGAGGTCACCCTCACCAATAAAGAAAGAAGTTGTTTGGTGGAAATAAGAGAAAACAAAGAAGGAATTCAAGCATGGGATGATATCTCTTTTATTGCAATTTTGTTGAAGAATGACTCGCTATTAGATGGAACAACTTACCAATGACTAATATTTTTACAAGTATCATGTAGGGATATGCAAGATGGCAATTCAATTGACATAGCCATAGATAATTGTTTTCATGCTGGGAAGAAACTATTCCTAGCAAGAGAAGGAAGGAAATGCTTCCTTTTGTGGGACTAATACATGACGGAATAGTGTTCTAGGGTCACATTGAACATAGAATAGCATTTGAATTGGCTTCGTTGACTTCCAAGATGGATTGTCTCCAAGAATGATAGGGATATGGGAATGGACGTTGAGTGAAAAGTTCATATCTAGAGATTTCTCATAGTTGAGATTCAATTAGTAGAATTCTACATTATGGGAACAAGTGATCCATATGCATAGATAGGACCAAATATCTTAGGTAGATACACAAACTAGAGCTAGAGATAGAGCCAGATCCAGAGCCACATTCTAGAGAAGAAGACAAAAGGTACATTGATCTAGTTTGGTTTCCTTGAGATTTTTGAGACCAAAATCCCTCTCAGTGGGGAGGTGTGATCTAAAATGGATAAAAACTGACAAATGGGTGTAAGAATCAACACCTATAAGAGACAATTCACAAATTTATGAAGGTTAGCTAAACTATGTAAAATAAAATGTAAATGTAAATATGAATGAGATGAAATGGGAGAGAGAGGAAAATAGAGAATTAAATGAAATAATAAAAATGAATAGGAGAGAGAGCTAAGGAATGGAAAGTGAAGATTCATGGATGTTTTCCTTCCTCTTACCCCCATATCGCCCTATTTCTCTCATGAATTTTACTTTCAAGGGCTCATTTTGGACAAGATATAAAGAGGTATGTAGATCCGTGAAAGTAATGTAACCAAAGGTTACTAGAGTGAATAACTGAGACCCCGTTCGAAGACAATTTTCCCATTGGGTTTCCAAGATAGAATAAATTTGTTCATTATGTGTTTGGTTTTATTGATGTGTTATAGGATTTAATTTAAAGATGAAATCAATGGATATTATGATAAAAATTTCCACTATATTGATAGAAAAAATTGTTGAGAGTCAAATTTTGGGCTTAATGCTACTAATCCCAACAAAACACTAACTCATATCTTCCATTATTTGATTGAGGGAGATTGTGGGTTGTGATAAGAGAGCTTTTGCATTCCACAACTATGTTTCTAATTATGAATCCTTGTATTTTGCAAGTAATCCATTATTTCATATTGTTGGGAATTCCCACAAGCCTATACCCAAGAGTCCTTAGAGTCTTGAGGATGAGTTCATCACCCTACATGCTATTCACTCAATCTAGACTACAATTTCAATGTTGGCTAGGTGATTACACTTACTTGCAGGTTGTGCATCCTTCCTGTGTGTCATACAATTCTTCGTGTGTATTTAGAGTGTGAAATTGTTTATGATTTATTTATGTTATAGAATTTTATATTTATCTGATATCATCCCCGGTTCTATTGATTACTCCTCCATTATGTCCCTAAAAATATGGTTAACCAAGGGTAAGATCACACTACCCCATAGGAATGGCATTACTATCTACTATATACTAGGTGGGGTCACAATATATGGGGTATTCCCTATGCTTGGTAGTTATGGAAAATATATGATTCGTTCAAGAATATGTGAGACTTCACAGGATGCATGGAAGTTGAAGAGGCTCAATCTAGTCCACACACATAATTATTTGATCTGACGTTTACATTGTTCTCTCATAGAGAATATTAGTTGCTTCCATTCTATGGTAAAGGATTACATTGAAAAAAAAAACCTAGCATGGAGCCACTTTACCGCAAGAGGTGATGTTGAGTTAAATTTAATTATATTCATTCCACTAAATTATCTGTAGGATCTATAATAACATCACTAATCTACTGGGATATTTTATACTAAGTGTATCAAGAGGAATATTCTAACAACACAACAATTTCCATACAACAAAAAATAAGCTTTTTCATTTCTCGGAACTCAGAGTAATTGTATGCATGAGAAACTATGGTAGTTGGAATACATACTAGAGTTCTATATTTTTTATGTGTGCACACTTGATATATCAAATTTTATATACAACTTAGTCGATATTTGAACTAGAAAACTCTCAATAGAGTGTTGGATAGTATGATCTTGAAGGACAAGTGCTTATTTTGAAAATTGGGCCATAGCCATAGCCCTTATTTCATTTGATTGAGAAGAATATCAAGTTAGAGGAAGACAAAGAGAATCCATAGAAGTGTGTTTTTGGACATTTGTCTTTACTTCTCATGATAAATAAAACTAATTCTTAAGTCTAAGAAGTATAACCATTTGGTTTATGCCTACTTGGTGATTAATAATAGAGGAACCTCAACTGTAAATCTTGATTATTGTTAATGGGTTGTTTATATGTAGGGTACAATAGATAGGGACATTGGTTGGCATATTATAGGCCTTACAAACATTAGAAGAATCGATAGATATATTTCTTAGTGGCAAAGTAAGAGTAGGGTTTTGAATTTTTTATTGGCTTTATTTCTAATGTGTTGTTAGCTTGGTGTGCAAGTTACACACAAGAACATGCCATTCAAATCTATAGATTTTAGCATCTCACTCAAAATTTCCTCAAGAAAATAGGCCTAGTAGCCTTTCTAAATATAGATCCCTCTATATATTACTGAGAACAGAGACCAAAATTTTGATATCCACAAAGTATCTATGCCGGTGAAGTGTGTGGGCTATAAGTCTCTTGTTTATGGATCAATTTTCCATGTAAAATATGCTCTGTGTCAAGTTTGTTTGCATGGGTCATGTTATCCATGTTCTTCAATTCATGTCTCTTTTGATCAAGAGTTGATAGATTCATTGAATTGTAAAATTGAGTAATAATATCACCTCATTGAACCATGTCATCAAATTGTACAAAGGGTGGAGTTACAGGAAGCCCTGAAGGAACTACCTGAAATTTGAATAAGGATGTCTTTTTAAAATCATAATATATAGTACATGATTGATAGTAAGTGACACACTAAGGTTGTTGGAGACAACTGCAACTGAGAGAGACACATAAGAAAAAAACAAGCAAGCAAGTGTGACATAAAAAAAACAAGTGCAAGTGAGTGTGACAAAAAGTACAAGAAAGTGTGATGGATAGAAGAACATGATTGTTTTCCTTATTGGAAACATTGCTTGAAACAACAAAAATCACTTTAATCACAATAGATAATAGTAAAAAGGAAAATGTCATTACCTATTTGTGGTTCATGCAAAAATAAATTTAACTTTCTACAAATGCAATCCCAACTTTGTAATGAAAAGTTAAGGATACTAAAAAATTAGGGAACATTTGAGAATGTTGAAGTAGTGTTTGTTTAGAATAATCATCTATATGAGATCACTCCTCCTCAACATGCAATTTAGGGAAGTTGAACGATCTTTGATGAATCGAAGTATACCAAGCTATAGTCTGATACCAAAAGAAACTTAAGTGAATTTGACATTGAATATTGACAGGTGCTCAAATTGACATCTTTGTTTATAGCACCCATTCAATACATTTTTGTACACCATTTTCCCATTTCCCTTCCAGATTAATACCCTTTTCATTCACAATGATGCATTTTTTGTCATGGTATAATTATCCTCTTAACATCCCATTTCAATACTTATTCTTATACATTTTCAGAATATTATCACCTTTCTGTGCTAACAATGGTATATAGGAAACAAGGTTGCACATGTATCTTCCAAACTTAGGATTTGCAACTTTGTAATTAATTGTAGTTGCTACAACTCTATGTTGTTGACACCATTGTTGCAACTCTAATAATGGGTGTTGTAACTATGCACCTGTTGTAATAGCACGTCAGTTAACCACACAAGCTCTCATCTGAGGATTGGATAGGCAGTCAAAAAACTAAATCCTTCACGCAGGAAAATGAAAAAGGAAATTGGGCACCCATAAAGGAATGAATGACTCAACCACCACTTGTCATTAAACTGATTAAGTCAGTAGGTGCCCTATTTTTCTATCTTTTGGAGAAAAGAATGTAACAAGATGGAATGATTTGATTATCATGGTTGTCCATTGATTCCTATGATTAATTTAGAATGAAACTATTATCTATAAATATCCCTGCTCTCTTTGAGATAGGGAGGTCTGAATGAATTTAGTGAATAGGAAATATATTGTTGTAAAATTGATCTGTATATTTTTCTATAATATAAGTTTTTCTTTAATCTTGTCCAAGTGATGGTGTGTTGAGCATTTAACGATTTACTGTGTTCATGAATGAGTACCTCATATAAGGAGGCATGAACCCCTCCTTATCTCGGTATTGTATGCATTTTCTGTATTTTATAGAAATAGTTGTAGTTGAACTTCTTTATTTCAAACAATTCCTCTATTTAACACCTTGCTGCAACTCTGGTATTTTTCATTGTTGCAACTCTTGTTGCCGCAACTCCATGCTGACATTGTTGAACCCTGTTTTCTAACTAAAAAATGTGTAGTTGTAGAATATCTTATACATTTATTTGATTTCCATTAATTCCTTTGTTTGGTGCTTTGCTGAAACTCTAACATCTCTTTTGATGCAACTCTTGTTCCTGCAACTCTACATTCACATTACAACATTTTTCTTTCTGGATAAAAAATGTTTTGTTTGTAGTTAAGGTTAGTTTATTTCCTTTGTTTACAACATACATTATTGACACAATGTGGTTTTATCTCTACAAATTGAGGTTTGTTTCATTTCAGTACATGAGCCATCATATGTCTGTCACATTAATCAAGATCATTCTACTACTTAAACAAGTCACCTTTCATGCCTGTGTGATTTATTCCCTAGAATATTGATCTTTACTTTCCTGCAAGTGTGACATTCAATTTCTTGCAAGAGTGATATTTACCTTCCTGTAAGTGTGGCATTTGATTTCCTGCAAAAGTGTGCTTCTTTTCCTACAAGTGTGGATTTGATTGCAAGAGTCGTGTGGTTTAATTCGGTGACTTGATAGAGAATCTTTATATCTTTCCTTGTGACATTCATTTAGAAGTACTACAACCCATTGACAATTATAGAATCATACTTGCATATATGGTGCACGACAGTTCGTAAGTTCTATACGATCTCGGATTGATAATTAAATACGCAACTCTTCAGTTGATTACTAAATTAATTAGGAATTGATTGAAAAGTTCATCATTTTTTATGCCATGTTGGGGATCTGTCAAAAGTATAATTGTTGTTTTGTTGTCATTTAGATTTTCATTAGAGTAGATTGAGTGATATGATTTCTTGTTAGTAAATTGTAGAATGTATTTCTAATATTTTATATGCATAGAGTTAGGGATCAACAAGGTAGATTCAACAGTTCATCCAAAAACACATGTAAAACTAACAATGCAGTTCATTCCCAAGAGGAAAAGGAGAACAATCAGTCGGACTATTTGACACCTACAAAAAATTCCCTTTCTAAAAAGAGACTTGAGTGCTCTGCTCAAGAATCTAAGACTGTACAAGTTTCCATACAAATAGAATTTTGTCTTTAGAAGATATGATTAGTAAGTAGTACCACTTTATTGACAAGCAGGAAATTCCCTCCTACAATAGGTGATAACTACCTGATCACAATCCCTAATTAGACTCATTTTAATTTGGGATCGTAGTTTCCAAATGAATATGTAATACCCAACTGTAATTGTAAATATAAATGTACATATGTATATAAGTTGGTGAATTGTTTGTATCAAGTCTTAGAATTAGTTTTGTAAGCGCCTTCCATATTATAGCGCACATATGTGTTGTGCACTAAAAAAATAAGTGCACACATTATAGGATACCATGTGCAACAACTTGCATGCGATATCTTGAGGCCAGAGATCCTTTATGTATATGTTCATGTTTTTTAGGCTGATGAGCCTGGATACAAAAATGACAGTATGTTTGTATTATAAATGAAAATCACACACAAATATTAATGAAAAACACATCACTGTGGCAGACCAACCATTTAAAAGAGTATGGGGGGCTAAACTCCACTAGATAGGCAAAGGGGGCTAAAAGTTCAGGATAAGGGGCTAAGCTAGGGAGCTTAAGACAAAAGGAATATTATATTAATATTCCTTAAAGTATAAAGTATGGATAATTATTTTATCCTAATTTCTAAGGATGGGGACAAGTGGGCCCAAGTTAGTTCTCAGCATGGCAAGTGTCAAGTTGGGAACATGCATACATATAGTTTGGACTTAATTCATTTTCCATCATGACATCATCATTCACTCACTCATTTAGATGTCCTCCATACATTCTTGTTATTGTCACTATACCTATACCTGTACCTGGTTAGGATAGGGGATGGACTAAAGAAGTGGGTTGTCAGGCTTGTGGGATATTGAAGAGAAGGGTTGTCAGGCCCATGAA
Organism: Picea abies; assembly: GCA_900067695.1. Classification (NCBI taxonomy): domain Eukaryota; kingdom Viridiplantae; phylum Streptophyta; class Pinopsida; order Pinales; family Pinaceae; genus Picea; species Picea abies. The sequence continues at coordinate 9,322 of CBVK0102219688.1, forward strand.
AAAATCTCTCTAGGTGAGAGAATTGCTGGAATTGATTTCTTGAAGGGGCCACATTGCAACTATAGGGTTATGAGACTTCTTCTCTACCTTATTTTTGAAGCCTTGTAAAGAGTGTGAGGTAGTCGAGGGACTGTTGAGTAGAGAAGGGGAACACTTCCTGGGGTGGGACATGCATGTGGGGAATGATGGACTATTTGTTTTTAGTTTGAGTTGGCACTTGTGACTGATTTTTCCTCTTGTCTGAGATACGTCAACCTGGTTAGGAATTCATTTACCTGGGTGGAGTTTAGCCCTAGCTCGGGGGTGACCCACTGCTGAGAGTTTTGAGAAGTGTGATCTAAGGCTGGGAGGAATGTGGAAGGTCTGCATGCAGTTGGTGATATTTTTATCAAGATAAGTGTCAATTATGTGTTAAATTAAGTGTTGCATTATTATTTATGTGTTTATTTTTATGGGTTTTTCTTGTGTATGTTGCATGTGTATTTCTATTATTATTCTCTATGAATTATTGTATTTGCAAAGTATTTCTATTTTTTAATTTGGTATCAAAGTTCAATTTTTTTGGTTGGCATAGCCCAGTTAGTTGTTGGGGATGCTACAATGTGGTATCAGAGCTCCAGTTTTCAACACTAATCCTAGATGGGACGAGTAAGATGAATGCTGAAGAAAAATTTCATAGTGAATTGATTTTGGAATGGCCAAATTTTAGGTTACATCGCGTCCATGGTAAAAATCATAGGTAATTGCATGGAATTGGGAAAAATCCCCAATTCTTGTTGTTAAATTCATGGGAATTTGGGAAATTTTGCCAAGTGGGGAGATATTCTTAATTTTTAATATTTGTCCTCAAAAATTCAGACCTAGAATTGGTCGAATTTGATGTTACAGGGAATCCATGATAGATGGAGTGAGATTGGTTGAATAAACTCTCAATCCGTGAATGAATTTGGGAAAACTTGTACCAGGAATATCAACCAGTAGTGATTCGCTGTTGCAGCGGTTGAATTTGTGTTATCAGAGTGAAATTGAACAAATTTCATAGTTGCAGAGGAATGTCAACCAACAACGAGTTGTTGTTGCAGAGGTTGAATTTGTGTTATCAGATTGAAATTGAACAAATTTCATAGTTGCAGAATGTCCATTGTGGGAATTGGGTGAAAAATGGGCAAAAGCCCCAATTTCTATAGTGGAATTCTCGAGGAATTGATGCATAGAAAAATTAGTGTGCACGAAAAAATTTGATGTTGCACAGTGAAAAGCTTGTGATGTGTGGAAAATAATGGTGCACATGCATGCAAACTCAAATTGGTTTTTGCGCGGTGTAAAGTTGATAAGTCGTGAAAAATAATGGTGTGCGGGTGCACACACTTAAATTTGGCACTGTGTGGTGCAGAGTTGGTAATGCGTGGAAAATAATGGCGTGTGGGTGTGTGCACATAAATTTGGTGTTGCACGGTGCATAGTTGGTAATGCACAAAAAAAAATTGTGCGCGGGTTTGCGCATTTAAATTTGGCTCTGCATAGTATAGAGTTGGTAATGCGTGAAATGTTATGGTGCGCAGTTGTGCACACTTAAATTTCGTGCTACACGGAGTAAAGCTGGTGAAGCACGGAAAAATAATAGTGCATGGATGTGCACACTAAATTTTAGCACTGCGTGGTGCAGATTGGGCAACACATGCATAAAATTGGTGCATGCGGTCTGCGCATAGAGTATTGGCAGAGCACAGAGGAATTTTTTTGATGTGCACGCAATATTGGTGTGCAGTGTGTGCATGTTGAATATTCACACTATATGAAAGCTTAATTAATGTTGCATGGGAAGTACTTGTGCACGGTGTGAGTGCACTAAACCTTGGCATTATGTGGTGCAGAGGGTGCAATGCACACAAAATATTAGCACGCGACACAAAAATTGCACGCAATAGTTATTAGTGCATGAAACCAAATTTGTGCACTGTAGATATTGGCATGCGACATAAAATGCACACAAAATATTAGCACGCGACACAAAAATTGCACGCAATAGTTATTAGTGCATGAAACCAAATTTGTGCACTGTAGATATTGGCATGCGACATAAAAGTAGTGTGCACTAGATATTGGTGCGACAAAGAAGTCTTCCACATTGGTTATAGGTGAGAAATTCATAATGTAGGAGTAATCAATGGAAATGGTGATGATATCAAATCAATATAAAATTCTATTGCACAGATAAATCTTAAACAATTTCACATTCCAAATACACAAGAAGAATTTTATGACACACAAGAAGGATGAAAAACCTGCAAGTAAGTGTAATCACCTAACCAACATTGAAATTGTAGTCTAGATTGAGTGAATAGCCTATAGGGTGATGAATTCATCCTCAAGACTCTAAGGACTCTTGTGTATTGTTGGACACACCGACCACACTTAGAGGGGGGGTGAATGAGTGTGGG
>CBVK0102219802.1:0-11164 GCA_900067695.1 Picea abies
GGTGAAATATGTTATGGGTGCTACAATACTACTAAAATTTTGAATAAATTTTCGGTAGAAGGTCGTCGACCCATGAAAAATTCTTACCTATGTTATGATCCTAGGACTAGGCCACTCCAAAATTCCTCCAAACTTCTTGGAATCCATCTTGACTCCTTCTATTGAGATGATGAAACCCAAAAATACCATACTTTCATACAAGAAACTACATATATTTAGGTTTTCATAAAACTAGTATTTTCTCAATGCATCCAATATAGCTTTTAAATTATGCAAGTGATGTTCTTTGTTGTTACTGAAAATTAGGATGTCATCAAAATAAACGACAATAAACTTACCAATATAAGTTCAAAGCACAATATTCATCAACCACATGAAAGTACTAGGTGCATTGGACAGCCTGAATAACATCACCATCCATTCATATAGTCCATCCCTAGTATTGAAGGTAGTTTTCCATTAACCCCCTTCACAAATTTGGATCTAGTGGTATCCACTTTGCAAATCAATTTTACTAAAATATTTAGCTCTGACTAGAACATCCATCATGTCATCCAATCATGATATATGAAACTAATATTTTATGGTAATTTTATTGATTTCTCTACTATATGTGCACATCCTCCACATATTATTTTTTGGATTCAACAATGTTGATATAGCATAGGGACTCATGCTTTCTCTTACCAAACCTTTCTTTATAAGTTTTTTCACTTGTCGGTTGAGCTCTTCATGTTGTGTAGGACTCATTCTATAGGATTCCTAATTAGGTAAAGATGATCTTGGGATTGGATCAATGTGATGTTGAATATCCCTCTTTGGTGGAAGACCATCAAGTAGTTCATTAGGGATAAGATCAACATATTCTTCTAGTACCTTGGCTACTTCAGTAGGGATTGGTATGTCTTCCTCGACTCCTTTTTACACTATTAATGCATAGCATAATCATGTTTCCTTAATTTCCTTAACAAGCTCTCTTTCCAACAACATATTCTCAGCTTTTCCTTCATCTTTAAGGGGAAATAAGATGACTTTTGATCCATCCTTCCAAAAGGTGTAGGTATTATTTTCTCCATCATGCATGAATTTTATGTCATATTGCCAAGGCCTCCCCAATAACTGTCTCTTATAAAAGGTGTAGGTATTATTTTCTCCATCATGCATGAATTTTATGTCATATTGCCAAGGCCTCCCCAATAACAAATGGCATGCATCCATCGGAATGACATCACACCATGCTTCATATTTGTAAGTGTTACCAATGGAAAATTTGATCAAACATCTTTTATTAATGGTGACTTCATTCCCTTTTTTGGACCATGATATTCGGTAAGGATGGAGATGTGTTTCACAACATAATTTCAAGTTATCTACCATCTCTTTGGAAACCATATTCTCACAACTACCACTATCAACAATAATTTGGCATACCTTTCCCCTGGAAGTGTATCTGGTTCGAAAAATATTTTTCTGAACCCAACAATCTTCATTGCCACTACTCTGCCTTTTCTCTTTTTCAGGAATCACCATTGACCTCTATATCAAGAGATTCTCCTCCATATCGGGTGGGACTTCAGATGCATCTCCTTATTCTTCATTCTCATCTTGGACCAAGTTTAAACTAGGATGTTTTCCTAGCTTTGTCTCTTGTATGTTATAATTTGGGCATTTGAAATGCTCTATAACCCTCTACACCACATATGAAACACACATAAGGCCCTCCTTTGTCACCATTGTAACCTCTACCCCTCTGAAATCCTCTTCTACATGGTTGATTCAGGTTACCTTGTCGAGTATCTTCTTCTTTCTTAGATCCTTCGAATTATTCTCCTTTGCCATAGGTAAAACCACCCAGTGAGGTAGATGATGTACCCCTCCTTGCTCCTCTATTCCTTTGACAAAATTGTCAATTTTGTTTTTCCTCGGCCTTTGAGGATAATCAGTATGCCTCTTCCACGTTACAAACCCTATGCATGTTCAATTCATCTGGAATATAAAACTTTAAACAATTCACATACCTTGCAACTATTTTCTCATTAGTTTCCTAGTGATCCACATGAATGGACAACTGATAAAAATCGTTTTTGAGTTCCTCCATGGTGGACAGGTTTTTCTTCAACTTCTAAAATCTATGAAAAAGGGATTGGGCATAGTCGAGAGGAAAAAATATTTCTTGCAATTTTTTTACTATCTTGTTCTAGGTCCTAATTTTTTCTTTTCCTTTTTTTTCTCTGCATTTTTGCACATGATCCCATCAAATCATGGAGTGACGCTTTAAATTTTTGCATGTAAATTTCACCTTCTTTCCCTCTGTCATCACCTTCCATTCAAAAAAAAATTCCATGGAGTTCAACCAATCTATTAACTCAAATTCCATGGAGTTCAACCAATCTATTAACTCCTATGTTTTAAGACTCCCTGCATATTCTGAAATTTCCATTTTGATCCCATCATTTCTCCCTTCTAGAGACCTGAGCATCCTCTCTTCAAAAGTCATGTGGTCAAATTGTTCTTCTTCATTTTTTGTACATTGATATACATCTCCTTGATCTATCTCCTCATCAAACACTTCTCTTTGTATTATTCTCCGAATAGCCAACACATTTGTAATATCTTCTACTTGCCTTTGGAGCTTTTGCATATCTCTATGCATCTAAGAAAGATACATCGCTCTTCCTCTTCCTCTCCCATCCATATTCCTACTCTGATACTAGACGATGTAGACAATAAACTTGTATTCATTCACAAGATATAAAAACCATGCGAACACATGAGAATGGAAAATAACTCTCTTTTATTCCTTCTCCATCGTGACTATTATAATGGAATTTCAACCCCTTATGATTACTATCTGAGATTTTCGAAAACAACTAATTTTAGAAAAATAAATGATTTTAGAAAATTCTCACATGACTCTAAAACTTACCAATAACTATGAGCTAACTAGAGAGACACTATTTTTCAACTCTCTTTTCTGATTAGGTGTATAAACTAAGACATAACCGATAATTACCAATTTAAAAAATCTAGAAAAAACACTAAAACCCCAATTTGAGGCCTTATATGAAGGAATTTGCCCCCAGAAAAGTGTCGAAATGATGTATGGTTTAAAGAATCATATTGATGCAGTAGTGAAATCTTCGAGATGCAACTCCCTGTAAAATTTCATCCCGAACGAATAACAAGTCAAAAGTTATGACCCTCGGAAATCCATGCACCAATCTAGAATAGGGTAAAAGTGAATTACAACTCCTTCGCCTCCTACTATTTTACCCAAGTTAACTAGGACGATTTATTCATCCTCACTAATACAAGAACCCTTCACTTGAGTGTATTTCCCCATTGTCCACAATCTCAAGTGCAACAAGTTAGTCCATCGAAGATACCAATGTAAACATACAACATGATCATAGTAATCCATTGCATCAATTTTCTCATTTATCAAGCATGAATCATAAATTCTATTATTAACCACATCAAATGGAAAATGTATCCAATACAGGTACACATCATATCAAGTCATCCAACATGGTATTAATCATGTGCATATACATCATGAACCATATCAAAGGCAAGGTATCCAATACTTTCATACATCAAAGTATCCAAAATTGTCATACATAAAAGCATCCATCATGTGCATATCATGAACCACATCGAAGGAAAGGTATCCAATAATGTCATACATCAAGACACTCATCATGTACCATATATTATGAACCATATCAAAGGCAATGTGTCCAATACTTTCATACATTGAAGGCATTCATCATGTACCATATATCATGAAACATGTCAAAGGAAAGGCATCTATTACAGGAATACATCATAATGTGGCATCCAGCATGTGCATATATCATAAACCATAATATGAACCATGACAAAGGAAAGTCATCAAACACAAATTATAACACCTTCATTATATAAGCATCATATCAAATCAACATTACTTATCATAAATCCATCATTGATCAAATCACACATATTTCCTATGGAAAGTAAATATACAACCAAGGATCATCTCAGAAGAGGAGTCCAATTCACCATATAAAAAAACTCAAATTCTAGCTAAAGAGTAGCTAGTGTGTATTGAGACAAATCTTATTAATAAATATTGAAATGGAACACATCACCTAATTTCCAGGTATAATTTGTCAACAACTAGCCACCAAGGAAAACTCAACCATTATTCATGAGGGATCATACCCATAACCATTGGATTAGCAATAATTCTTATAGAGACAATCATCCACGATCCATAAGACATTTACAATCATAGACAACTAAAATATTACACAAAAAGTACATGCCCTTTGGGGAGTTACAATTCTCCCCCTCATAACAAGGCTATGGCCTCAAATCCCAATTCAATATATTACGAAAATAAGTATAAAAACTCCTTTATCTATGATTTCCAAATCACACCTCATATTCTTTGGTTACTTCATTATATGAAATCAACGTCATTAATCGAGCATTGTCACCCAAATATTGACCTTACCATCATTCACTCTAGTATCATCCACGTCATCAAGTCATTAGTATTATCCAGATCCCCAATACCAATTTTACAAATAATTATTAATAACATCAAATCACAATATCATCACTTTATCATAAATGGAATCTCATCATAATTATCAATTTTGTTAATATTTTGTATCAATTACAACATTACTAAGGCTTGTTCCTAACATGGTAGAGAGACTACTCATACTTTGAGGTGATTCCAAGTCTTGAGAGTCAGGAAAGGATGCCAATATTTCCCAAATAAATGACAAATAAGGTATGGCTTATTTTCATTGCACTTGATCTTTCCATCATGATCCAAGCATCTACAATCACATGTTATCTTTTAATTATCCCCATAATTTTTTAGCATCACTAATATCAGGGGATCAATGATTTGAAATGTCGCACCAATATCCCCATAAACCTTTTTTTTCATGCAATCAGGTCATAAAATAGCATCAAAATCATAAATATTACCAAATACAATGTCAAATCATTTGCATTAAATCATTAAATCTCCATTCATGAACCTCATCATTATCAAGTGAATTCATCAATCAAGCAACACCATCAAGATTATCAATGATACTAGCTACAAGAAGCATATATATTTGTCTATTAACATCATTAGGGTCGTCAATAAATCATTGTTGCAATCAATATCATCAAGTTAATATTAATGATATCCACACCTTGCTATCAATTTGATCAATACAATTCATTGTTAGCATAATTAATTCCATTGAATTATCATCAGTATACTCATACATCAAACATTTCAAGTTGCAGATTGATGATGCTATTGGTTGATCAAATGTCATTTATTAGGTTTATTGATATTTTCGTGTCATCTAGTCATTAAGATCAGGATTTTTCAATAAATGGTAATGAGTCATAATGGCATTGGATTGACAATCACGATCGAGCATAATCCATGGTTATCATCATATAGAATTATGATTTTGACACAAATAAACATCATCATTAATCATAATCATATTGAATTATTCACGTCTCTTAGTTCCTACATATCATTTTTGTTATCTGGGTCATCTCAATCAATATCATAAGCTCAATAATCACCTTATCTATATCGTCAATATCGAGTTAATTTAAATTCAAAACCTCACACTCTCATTCCTATTGTTATCTTTGAGTACCCTATCGTTAATCCAAGGACTTGATCACTATTATTACTTTAAACCTGTTAATTGAATCATAGGGCATTAGAGACTTTTCTTGTCATTGTACCAATAAATCCAAGCTTTATTAATAAAGAATATATACATCATCAATACCAATAATATCATTAGTTTACCATTATTTAATTATCATAACATTATAATCATGAATTTTATCAAATATTATAAGTAAACTAATTCACATATAACATATATGTTAACTAGCTCACATATATGAGCTCACATATTGGACAAGATTCCATTGATTCTTCACTAATAAATACCCTCATTATCAAGTAAAATGGTGAATCATCCAATACTATCCCTAGTTGTGAAGCATACTCATTTAGCTACTAATATCATCACGACCATCAATTATTAACAATAACATTATCAATATCAACATTAACCTCATCGATCAATGAAGATCACTAATACCATCAAATCAAGATAAAGCAACGTTGTTATAATCATCAAACCACATAAGCACAAGTATCAAAGTATTACCAATATCAACATTAACCTCATCGATCAATGGAGATTACTAATACCATCAAATCAAGATAAAGCGACGTTGTTATAATCATCAAACCACATAAGCACAAGTATCAAAGTAATGCCACCTTCATTATCAAATTTCACGTAAGAACTTTCACCTATCTACCACTATATCACATCGAGATAGAAATCAAAGCTTTTGAGCATAGCCATGACATTCTAGGGTTGATTTTTCTACTAGAGGTCAAATAATTGGTTTTCTTAGATGGACATACATGTGTCACAACCATCATATTTATGCTTAATTTCCTTTCAGCCTCATCACCATATATTTAAACAACATATAAATACTACCGCTTCGGACAAATACACATTACTTGTTTTCATAAATTATATATAAATGCTACCATTAAATTTTTATTAAATAAATAACTCATACATATGTTTTTTTTAATATAGTATTTACCCATCAATCATAAACCCATATTAATATTACATTTTTAATATAGTATTTACCCATCAATCATAAACCCATATTAATATTACATTGCATACATTAACACTACAATCAACATAATCTTACAACTTCCACTTATAAATAAATATGATATGCATTTATAAATATTATAAATGTGTATATGTTATATATTTATTAATTTTTTTAACCTTTTAAATCATTAAAATTATGATGTTTTTTTAAAACATTTATCTTTATATATATATATATATATATATATATTAAAATAATATTTTACTTTTTTAAAATAAGAAATATTATTTGTTTAATACTATATTATAATAATAATAATAATATATTTTTAAAGTCACGATCAAGTTAGACATCAAATTGATGTATGACTTTATTTATGGGACAATAAATCTTTTTCATCTAACGATTTGACTAGTAAAATCTACGAAGATATACATACTCTATTAGTAAAGTCTACAAAGATATACATACCCTACCTCCCTCTAGATTTAAATTTGTAACCTCTTAAAAAAAAACACATATTCTTAACTATTAGACCCACTCAGATTATATACTATATATACATAGATATAAATACACATATATCACATATTATATAGTGATATGATACATAAAATATTATTGATTTATAAACTAGATTAAAATACATTATTGGTTTATAAACTAAATTAAAATAGCATTTCGATATTGTTTCCATACATATATGTATACTATTATAAAAAAAAACTTACCAACCCAAACACCTATTTTTGTTTTTATTTTTTTTCAATTTAATAAAACAACAAAAGAGAAAGAAATATTTAATATAGTATTTACCCATCAATCATAAACCCATATTAATATTACATTACATACATTAACACCATACAATCAACATAATCTTACAATTTCCACTTATAAATAAATATGATATGTAATTATAAATATTATAAATGTGTATATGTTATATATTTATTAATTTTTTTAACTTTTTAAATCATTAAAATTATGGTGTTTTTTTAAAATATTTATCTTTTTTTTTAAATACAATTTTAAATAAATTAAAATAATATATATATTTTTTTAATAAGAAATATTATTTGTTTAATACTAAATAATAATAATAATAATAATTTATTTTTAAGGTCACGATTAAGTTAGACATCAAATTGATGTATAAGACTTTATTTGTGGGACAAGAGACCTCCTTCATCTAGTAATTTGAATAGTAAAGTCTACGAAGATATGCATACCCTATTAGTAAAGTCTACAAAGATATACATACCCTACCTCCTTCTAAATTTAAATTTGTAACCTCTTAAAAGGAAACACATGTTATTAACCAATAAACCCACTCAAATTATATACTATATATACATAGATATAAATACACATATATCACATACTAATACATAAAATATTATAAATACACATATATCACATACTAATACATAAAATATTATTGATTTATAAACTAAATTAAAATATATTATTGGTTTATAAACTAAATTAAAATACCATTTCGATATTGTTTCCATACATATATGTATACTATTTAAAAAAAACTTACCAACCCAAACACCTATTTTTGTTTTTATTTTTTTTCAATTTAATAAAACAACAAAAGAGAAAGAAATAAGAAACGCGACGTGGCTTTTTCCATATTGAACAGCTTGTCATCGACATTCCATAAGTCTAGCCACGATTTCCGGGTGTCAAGTAGAGAAAAAGAAAGCCGCGTGCATGACTGACAACTATAGCAAAATTTTCCCGGGAATGGCAGCATGCCCAGGTTTTTTAATATTTTTATTTTTTAATGAATTGATTATTTTTCCATAATATTGTTTTCGAGATTTTTGTTAAAAATTTAGTGAAAAATTATTAGATCTTTAAATTTCAGTGATTATTTTTGTAAAATTCTAGTATTTTAGGGTTTTTTTGAGCATCCTGAATTTATTTATACATTTAGAAATTGATTTTAAATAACAAAAAAAATAATGTTTGATGCATATTTATGTTTAAAAAAACATTTCATAGAACAGTTAGAAAAAACTATATAAATTTGATGAACACTCTTACCCATCAAGAAAAAATTTTATGATGAAATTCCTCTTAAAACAGTTTCCTGACATTTTATTTTTATTTTTGTGTCATTTAAATATTATATGTCATATTTATTTTTTTCATTTTATTAGTTTTTGTCAAGAAAACTATAACAATCAGTTTGTAAATTGACTGCATATTAATTTATTAGTTAACCAAAAATTTGTGATATTTTATAATGTTTAATTTTATTTGATAATTTTTTGTATTATTTTACCAAGAAAACTACAGCAATCAATTTGTACAGTTTGTACGTTTACTGTATACTAGTTTATTAGTTGAACAAAAATTTGTGATATTTTTCAAAGTTTAACTTTATTTTATATTATTTTAAAATTTTAAAATTATTTTTATATATAATCATGGGTCAACAAATTAATCCTTTCGGCAGTTATTTAATGCGAAATTATTGAAAACTGATACTCAATCGTCTTTTCACCTGGCTAAAAAGAGCAAATAATTAGGAGATCCGCCGTATTTGGAATTATGGTAAATGACAAATTAATCCTTTCGGCAGTTATTTAATGCGAAATTATTGAAAACTGATACTCAATCGTCTTTTCACCATTTTTAAATGGCTAAAAAGAGCAAATAATTAGGAGATCCGCCGTATTTGGAATTATGGTAAATGAGGACGTAAGCTAAATTTGCACAGAAACAACCATGGCTGAAATTTGGAGGCGCCTCAGCCCATCTACTAGTTACGAATTTAGTGGATGAGAGGAGGGCATTCCAGTCCTTGCAAACGCTGCGAGATCTGCAGAGACATTCAAGTGGCAGCAACGCCAATATCTCTTATCTCATATCCTCAAGCAATTCATATAACCATGTTGGGCCCGAGTACTCCTCTTCCACCTCTGCCATCTTCCTCCCTCCACGAAGCTCCTCTTCTCCGAGACACTTTGGTGGCTCTGAATTAGAAAAGGCAAAGTAGAATAGGGCAATTAAATGCAAGGTTATTATACTGCCTCCGCGCAGTACGTTCGTTCAGAGTTGACCGGTGGATTAATTTGTTTTGACTTTAAAATTTTTGCAATAAACCTAATGTTAAACTTAAAAAATCAAAAATATTATTTTTTAATATATAAAATTAAGCATTTTTAAACTACTCATTGGTCTGTAAGTGCAAAGCTTTATTACCGCCTTCTAGTTGTTCCGGAAATTAAATTTGCAATAAACTTAATGTTAAAGGTAACAAATCAAAAATATTATTTTTTAATATATAAAATAAAGCATTTTTTTAAAGGGTTCATTGGTAAATCAAATATTATCTTTTTATATTAAGTTCAAAGCTTTATTACCGCCTTCTAGTTGTTCGGGAAATTAAATTTGCAATAAACCTAATGTTCAACTTAAAAATTGCAATAAACCTAATGTTCAACTTAAAAAATCAAAAATATTATTTTTTAATATATAAAATAAAACATTTTTTTTAAACAATTCATTGGTAAATCCAGTGAATTTTGTCATGGCAACAAACTGTACTTCTTGTTAACTTCAGAGGCAGTATAAGCAGCTTGCTGCACTTGTTTATTTTGCAAGGATATTATCCCTTGGAAAATGTCATTAATGCAGTCTTGTATGATGTACAAGCCTACTATGGGGCACTCAAATTGATGGTGAGTTCCATTTCTTCCATTATCTAATTTACCCAAAAGCGAAATAGTTTAAATGGTGTTTATCTTAGGTTTTACAAACCTGCATTTCATATTTGCCAGCTTCTTAGTTAGTGCTCTCCTATCGCCACGCCACCCCCTGTTAGTTTGGAAGGATATGCACCACTGGTCAGAAAAGTAATGGTTTCTCTTAAAACCCGTTACACGATGAGATTTTAGAAGGATATCTACTTGTTGTTAGGAAAATAAAATAATTGTATCTTTTAAAATATATTACAGATCATGAATAAAACAAGTGCAACAGGCTGTTTGATATATTGTTTCTCAAGATAATACAAGAAATTTTACTCAAATCTATGTAAACTTATTGAGTTTCTTTTGTTTTTGAGGTTTCTCATTTTTCTTAGAAGGTGTGTAAGTGCTTTAGCCCGTTTCTATAATTAAAATATGTCATTTCAAAAAAACCTAAATTTATTTTAGAGTCCAGCGTTTCTATCATATGTCTCCATAAGTAGCTGGTGTTTTAAATAGCATTTTTTAGTGTATAGTGGAGGTTTTGCCTTTGTAGATATTGTCCTGACAAGTTTAATCGTATGTCAAATCACGTTTGCCAAAAAAACTGATGGGAAGCCTGCAACAAAATCCATTGGGTTTCTAACCCTGTAGTTATCAATTAACTTATCAAAAGAATTAAAAATGGTTTCATAACTACACATTTGGAAAAATAAGAAAATAAAATAAAAAAAAAGAGTCTTATTTCATAGGTCAATGGTAACTTACCAAAA
>CBVK0102219803.1:0-13027 GCA_900067695.1 Picea abies
TATTGTTATGCTGCCAAAACTTGGTTTGCTTGTGTTTTACTTGTGAGAGATGAGATACCAAGCTTGTGGAAAGAGTGGAAGCTCTTCCTTGAGAGGCAAATTTGATTACTATTGTTTCTCATTTCTTGTGTGTGGTCCCTTTGTAGCTCAGGGGGATAAGGGGGAATAAGAGCACCCCTAGCGTTGGTTGGGAGGTACCGGTGAAGTCCTAGGATTGGCAAGCAAGAGAAAGGAGGGGTGCGCAAGCAACAGATTGAATATTGTCATCAAGAATCAACTATTTCTGTTACGGTATTTGATACATAGAATGAGGAAATTTATTTGAATTCCTATATAGAGTTTTTTTATATATTCAATTATTGTATTCAATTTAACTAAACATGAACAATTGAGAATATCCATTGAAATGATTGAGTATGAATATCGTTAGTGAATTGTGTTGATAATTGAATGATAATCCTAATAAGGTTGAGCAGTTAATAAACTTTCAGTAATAATCATTCTCATATGATATTGTTATAGTGTCGATAATTTTATGTTTACATTCATTATAGATGAAGTTGTTAAATTATATATATGTATAGAGTTTCAGGAAATGTGTAAACGTTTTTCTATACGTATGTTGTAGAATGAAATTTTAATAATTGATCTGTTCATTAGATTAAGAAACATTCGATATAACAAGCATATATTTAGCTTGATCATTTTTAAATAAATTTATGTATTACCAGTTATACGATTTTGGTTGTGAAATGTGGATAGTTTTGAGTTAAAATCGAAGGATTCATTCAAATCCTTAATCTTCCTATTTTGAAGAACTCCATCTGATTATGTCTCACGATTAGTAGTCTTATGCAAATATTTGTTTGTCATGGATCGCTCTTCTTGTTGTGTGTCAATGCTTCCTTTCACCTCATAGCGGATTCTTAAAATTTAGTTGGAACCTTCATCTTACTCTTTGAATGCGTATTACATGCTTCTAGGCCCAATAAATTTAATTCTCTTTTAGTTAGTGATACTCATTATCCCTCTTGAGATGTCCATGAATTAATTGTAAAAGATCATGTTTTGTTAATCGATTTTATTTCCTTATATTCAAAAATCATTGAATGCAATGTCCCCACGATACTTGATGGTGATGTGTGATAAATTTAAATTATGTTTGGTATTAAGATAAATCTCGGATGCCTAGCAGATATAATTACCTTGAATTTGGGCATTGTCGGAGTCATCAATTACTTGAGAAAGTGGACTCTATGTAATCTGGAATAGTAGGATTTCCAGCGCTTAGTGATAAATCCTTCCTTCTTACCACTGAAGAAATTAATTTATCTTTCATGTCTCACTGAAACTCCATCTTCGTCAAGAATAACTCCTCAAGTGAAATGTAACATCCCGCTCTTGTGCACACTTGATTGGACTTATTCTTTGAGGACACTTGTGTGCAAGTGATCTGGTTCATTATATGATTGATTGTTTCGCTTATGGATTATGATGATGTTGTGGATATGATGATATGTATTTTATTATATTTGTATCGACATGTGATATTGACTAGTTTTTCCTGAGTGTGCAGGACTCTGGACCGATTAAGGATTTCAATGGAATCGATGGACCTCCTTGGACTCTGAATCGAGTCAGGGAGTGGACTGTTATGGTTTGAGTGTTTTTGATATTGCATGTGTGACATATGACTGGTATTATGATGTTGATCTTGGATCGCTGACAGGTTTCGTTGTTGGATGCAGGCTAACGATAACTTGCTAATGAGACTCACATTTGGAGTAAAGGGGTCACACACGACAACCTGAGATATGGAGGGAGAGGTGTGGTAGCAGCCCTGCCACAACCTACTAGCACTCTTGCCATGGCTGGAACTGTAGGTTAATGATTACCTAGTTCGAGAGATCCACGATGTCGTGAGNNNGATTACCTAGTTCGAGAGATCCACGATGTCGTGAGGGCAGACTGTGATAGTTGCTTACGATGATTCTAAGGGGCGCGCAATAAGGCAGGGTCCTTATTCCTTAGAGGCCCTTATTCTCCCACAAGGTCACTTGATGGAGTATTGACTCCAGGGGTTTGACGTCTACCAAAATCAGTCGAAAGGCGAGTGGCACCATTGGAGCACGTGGTGTGTCTTGAAGGGCACGTCGCATAAATGAAACGTGAGTGAAGGCAAGTGGCACCCTTGGAGCACATAGTGCATCTTGAAGGGCACATTGCGGTTGTTAACATTGGTGAGTCAATGAACCTAGGTACCTAGAAAACAACAATATCTCGTTTTAATCTGGTTAGCCTTAATATAATTGTTGCATGAGTAAAGTTTAAAAATTATAAAATTCCCTTAAAAACAATTTTGCTAAGCCTAGGTCTAAAAAGGACATGAGAATGAAAAATTATTGAAGTGATTACTAAAGGGGGGACGAAGAAAAGTGGGGGTAAAAATTAAGTTTAAAAATTAATGGAGGATTAAATTATTTAAAAAATTTAATTGTGTTTATGTGCAAAACTTGATCATTTCGAATTTAGACAAAAAGGGGAATCTTGAATACAAAAGGAATGTGGAAGATAGAAGGAAATCTGGTCTAGAGAACTTTATAATTTTGAACTCAACTAAGTTTTAAGAAAGGCGCCAGTCCTTAAGAGAATGTAAGGAAATGAAGGGGCATCGAGGAGCATTTTTAGGAACACTTTTAGGTGGGTGAGGGAAACAGGAAAATTTAATTAATTAATTAATTAAATTTCCGGTGCAACTAAGCGATCGGGTGACAAGTGTACGGGGGAGAATATTCCTGTTAAAAATTTAATAAAAAGAAATTAATGTGCATTTGGGAAGCTAGTCACTAAGAGAACTCTATAAAAGAAAGGGAGGAGGAGGAGAATGGATCATGTCTGGTAGGTGTAAGGTTACGATGCCGATATTTTTCTTGACTAGTTTTTCTTGTGGGAGTTGGGATGCCCAACTCGATTAGAGAGTGGTAGCTTGCTTGTGGGAGTTGGGATGCCCAACTCGATTAGAGAGTGGTAGCTTGACCTTGCGAGGCGAGCTGGGAGCTAGCTTTCTCTTGTTGTGTGTGTGGCCCTTTTGCGGCTTCGGGGGCTCAGGGGGAAGAAGAGTACCCCTAGCGTTGGCTGGGAGGTACCAGTGAGGTCTCGACAGTTAGCGAGCAGAAGCTGGATGGAGCACAAGCACAGGACAACCGTACATGATACTGCACCATCGATTATGGTATTCTATTGAGTTTAACTTGCAATGATTTAGTTTCAGTATTCCACTATAGTTTAATGTAAATGGTTCATTTATATGATTTCATATTCGATAATCGTGGATTAAAATTTCTGCTATATATGATTTTGGATCCTCTTAAATTCAATGTAAAATCGATGCGTAGAATCATGAGTTAGTTTCAGAATTCTTTTTGTTTGTTGTGAATGGTTTTTGCTTATCATCCTCAATGCACGCGACCTAAACAATTTGTTAAATGTGATGTTGGATTCATTGAATTTCTTCTCAAAATAGATGTTGTTGTCTCTCCCCTCTATGTGCAATAGAGTCTGTGGTTGAGTGTTGAGATCGCCTCACACTAAGAAACTGGTGGGTCATCCTAGGCAATCCCATTTAGAGTGTTGCGCTTAAATATGTATTCCAACGTAGGATAGATTCAATATGGTTTTCTGCTCTCTAATTCAGATCCTTTTTCTAACACGATTATGTGCTCAATCCTTGTAGTGAATACAGATTTATCTCTATGTTAGCTAATTTAATTGTTGAATCAATCCATGGTAGTTTTCATCTTCATAGTTTGCATTCTATATATATTTTAGCATGACTGTAGGTGAGTTTCTTTGGTACTGGTAGTTCTCTATCTTGGCCACAAACTTTTCTTTCGACTTCCTATGCTCAACACAGGTTTGGAAACTTTTGGATTTTAACCCAAGTCTATGTTCTTTTATTTCGCCTTGTGCCTAGAGCCTACCCCCCTTTTTATAGGGCAAATGGGTACTTAGCAGTCACTATTATGTTGAAAAATAAAACCAGAGGAAAAATTCTGAGTGATTATTTCCTTGCTAGAGATGTCTCGGTCTTATCCGGCCAGTTTTAAAATATGACTCTGTAACCTGTTCCTTTAAAAATTTAAGTGTTCCTTGGCGTATTTAGAGGGACAACGCCTTTCTGAGATCCAACGCCCTTTTTTATTTACTTATCTGCCCATTTATTTAAAAGGCGAGTGTTTAGAAATATTCATTGCCCACTCGGGTTAAGTCCTTACAATTGATTTTTTCTGTCACATCTGATACGTCGACAACCTCACTAGCAAAATTTTGAAACAAGAATCTTTACCTTCGAAGGAAAAGATGCAAGCACTCCCATTTCAGGAATCATTCGCAGTTTTACAAACGCTCGCATAGATAGCACTTCCCTTATGGGATGATTCTTTTGCCTTATCAACTTAATTTATCCTGTGAACTGTTGCTTTTTAGGACTGGGAACCCCTACAAAATTACTTTCGATTCGGAATCTCACCTTCTTTTTAGGTTCAAATTTATGTGAGCAGTGTTCCTCTTAGCATGCCCTGATCTTGATAAATTGTTGTGCTTCCAACCCAGCTTCACACACCTGAACCTGGCTCACTACCAACCACTCTCACGTCTTTGACTCTTTCGCCTTTTCGATCCTTTTTCTCTGATCGATCACTCCAAGATTAGCATGCACAGATCCAAGATGAATTCATGGAGTGTCCCTCAGAGAGCTTCTGTAACCTTCGTACGGTGGCCATTGTTGGCTTCTCTGGATTGGATCTCGTTTTTTTCCCCAGATTCTCCCAACCCTAACGAAATCTTCCTTGCTTACTTCGGAACTTGCCTCCACGCCCAACCTCAACGGCTACATGTTGCATTCTAGGCTCGAACGCATACGTGCAGGGTCTGACATATCCCTTCCTTGTGCTCAGCTTTCACCAATGGCCTACCAAAACATTTAAATCCATGGCAACAATTTTCATTCCTGTAGCAGCTTTCCTAATCCAGTACAGCGCCTTCCCCATGATTTATTCTCTGCAGTAAGCGATCTCAGAAATTAAGACCAACGTTTCCTGGCTGCCACTTCATAAATGATAAATTTTGCACAGTGTTAGATTTAGCGATCTTTATAAATTAAATTAACAGTGTTTGGAAATTATGCATTTCGTATACTTAGAATGAAAAATAAATGGTGCCTTAAGTAATTTATAATTAAAATTTTTATGTGTAAATGTTGTGTTTAAAGATGTGAGTTTTAATGATATAAAGTTCATATGGATTGCATAAGCTGTAATGATTTAAATTTCAAGGATTGTAGAGATATGATTGAGGTTTACACTGATCCCAGTATTAAAATAATCAACACTTTTACTTAAGGATAGTAAGGGTTGCAAAGTTGTATAACTTAATGATAGAGGTTTATCATGAATGAAAAGGTTATAGTGATGTATGAGGTAATTGTGTAATGATGCCTAACTTCAATTATGTAAAGAGTACAATAATTATAATTGCATTGCTATCTTGATGTACTTAAAGATAGTGAAAGTTATAATGATCTATAATTAGTTGTTAGTTATCAATTAATTAATATATTGCTTCAAGGTTTGTAAGGTCACAATAATTATAATTGTATTTGCTATCTTTGTGTATGCCTTGATTGAGGGAGACCCCTCGCTCAATGGTTATATATCGCTTCTTGCATCATAGAATTTAACTAATGGATGATTGATTGAAATACATGTCTGGGATCAGGTAGATTGTGCTTCATTTTTTGCCCTTGCTAGAAAGATTTAGTATGTCAGTTCTCTTGCTCGCTTGAAAATTTAAGGTTGAATGAAGTATTTGTCTAATGTTTGGATCTATCTGGTTGTGTGTGTTGGAAGGCCACTGATGATTGGTTGTTGTTTTATTTCATGTGCCTTGAAAATTTTTTGACCAATAATTGTTATTTCTCGTTCGCCATGAAAGTCTAAGTTATTTGTGTCATGGTTATTTTTATTCGTTGTCGAGTTGTGTTGCTTGATTGTGATATTTCCATTACTTCCTAATAACAGTTAAATATAAACAAATAAAAATAAAAATTGTAGTTGTTGCGTCGCTTGTTATCGTAACGGCGGGGTTCGTTACATGCCACTGTAGTGTTATTTCAATGCTGTTGAGAATCGTCTGTCAAGTGAAGATTATTAAATTTAAGGTATTGGACTATCTTTTAGATCAGATTGTAAATACGAGATGAATGACAAGTGGAGCTGCAGTGAATAGAGAAGTCGATTATGTAAGTTGACACATTAACTGGATTATAAAATTTCTTGTCACTTGATCCAAACCTAGGGTTCACACTTCATCAGTGGGAGAACAATTTAGAGTACTATCCAGTTCCAAAAAAAAAATGAAGTTATAAAAATCCCTTATCAAACACTTTCAGTCTAGTCTCTTTGTCTTGAAACATGTATACTGGCTCTGATTTTGACCTCTTTTCGGGGTCCATATCATAGCTAGACATAGGGGTCTTTTCGAGGTTTATAGATTTTATGTAATCAACCAACTTGAGAATTTAGACCATTCTCTCCAATATGCATACTAATCTCCACATGATATTCTTTTAGAGGTTGAGTAAAAATTTTAACGAGTATAATAATGTATGAGTAATGTCATATAAAATGTAAATACATACTAATTGATTGTATTGATAAATGACTAATGTTTTAATATACATACGATTTTTGAAGATCAAAAGTTATTTTTTTATTACAATACATTAAATAATATTGTTTATAAATTAAAGTGCACTATTGACAGGTTACTCCTTGAATTAATGACTTAGTCATTTGTATAATTAATCTATGAAATAAACTTTATGATAATAAAATTAGACTCGATTAAGCTAAGCATAGGGAACTCTAGTCAAGATTCTTGAGTATGTTTATTTTTGAATGTCAAGGTTGTAGACTAAACTTGATTATGAATTACCAACCTATTGGAAAAAGAAAAGTAATAAGATAATAAGATTGCTCATGTTTAAAAGTTTTAGATTAAATTAGAATTTAGAATAATATTGTTGTTGTGTAAGTGAGTAAATTTCAATAATTGGATATTAGTTAAAAGTAGATTTAAGAGGTTATCAGTCACTTAACTATCATGTCAATGGTGGTGATGATCAAGTAATTGACATTTAAGTCTTTTACATATTTTAATTGAATAAAATGGGGTAAGGGATTAAGGTAGTTATCATAAATCATTATGTAAATTGGATTTTGGACGATATCTTGAGAGGCATTTATAGAATAGATTGACTTGATGGTTAAGACAATAAGTGTTGCAAACAAATAGTTACTAATTGATTATGAATAAAATCTTTAGTAGCAAGAGTTTTTGTGACTTTATTATTAAATCAGTTAGTGTACTAGAATTTAATTGAGTATTAGATTATTTACTCTTATTAACCTCTTTGAGATGGGACCTTAAAAAGTTTGTACTTGAAATCGTAATAAAATATGAATGGATAAGTGTTTGGTAACCTTATTCAAATTGAAATTAATTAAGAATAAACATACATTGTCTTATAGTAATTAATTCTACATTGTCATCATTGTATCATTGGTGTTCCTTATTGTCGTACCATAAGAACCTTAGATTTGTTAATATTAAAAAAATAAATTTAACCCTTCACATATTAAATACTTCTTTAATTTGTATGTCTCTCTTGATTGAAGCTAAAGGGAAGTTTGTTACATATGGTATCAGAGCGAGGTTCAACCCTGCCACATTGGATCGTTATGCCTTCCACTATACTATTTATTAATTAAAAATGTTTCGCTAATAAAACTTTGAAATTGTCCATGTAGGTAATCATGGTTAGAGGACGTGGGATGAGTAGACACTGCCTTCCACTATACTATTTATTAATTAAAAATGTTTCGCTAATAAAACTTTGAAATTGTCCATGTAGGTAATCATGGTTAGAGGACGTGGGATGAGTAGACACTATGGTGTGGGACGACAAGGTATGCCACCTCCGGTTGTATCCACGCTAGAGGGATCAAACCCTCAAGGAGATGAGTAGACCACTAAGCAGGAGCAAGTTGTTGTGGGAGATGTGGTAGGTATGATGAGATCCTTCGAGAGGATGTTAGAGGCATTAATCAGCCACCTAGATTGAGATGAGGGAAGAGCATCTATGCCCAATGAGGATTCACAACACACTCCAACAGGTAGTAGTAGTATACACAAAGAACTCGAGAAAGTGAAATTTTTCCAGTTCTGGGGTGCCACATATGACTTAGTCATCGAGGCATGGTTGGAGAACATGGAAATGTTCTTCGCACTTCATGATTACACCTCCAACATGAAGGTTTGCATGGCAGTATTTCAACTGAAAGGGAGTGCTCTACTTTGGTAGAAGACACTCCTACCTCAAATAAACATGGTTGTTGAAGACATTTCATGGGAATTGTTCGAGGAACAATTTTGGGAGAGGTACTTGTTCGATGAATTCATTGAACGCTAGCTCAATGAGTTCAAAACCTTACGACATGGTAGTTATACGGTACCAAAGTATGAGGCCGGGTTCATAGAGCTACTCAGATATTCTCCACATCTGAACATGGAGAAGTTAAAGGTCAATCCATGTTATGGGAAAACTGTCAGACTTAATGATGGGTGGATTTCTCGCAGCCAAATATTCTTACCCTAATATCCTGGTAGTTAATGTGCAGATTAAAAATACACTCATTAGCAATACATTAATTGACTTTGGTGTTGCCATAAATGTTATGAATCGCGAGACTATGGAAGCCTTAGGACTCACTGGTCTTAGGTAAACCCCAACCATACTTAAATTCGCTGACAGATCAATTATCAAACCAAGGGAATCTTAGAAGACGTAGTGATCTCTGTATATTCATGGGAATATTCTGTTGACTTCATGATCATACAACCCAAAACCTATCTGAGGTGTATCCTTTAATCTTGGGAAGGCCTTGGTTGGCCATTATTGGCCATTGTTGAATGCTAGCTCAATGAGTTCAAAACCTTACGACATGGTAGTTATACGGTACCAAAGTATGAAGCCAGGTTCATGGAGCTACTCAGATATTCTCCACATCTGAACATGGAGAAGTTAAAGGTCAACAAGTTTTTATTTGGCCTTAACTTCAACATTCCTGTGAAGGTGAGGATATTGATGTCTCGGACATTACATGATGCAGTGCAGAAGGCACTCATTATTGCGAAAGAGCTGAAAAATGGGGGTCAGGGCATGACTCCTTCTAGACAGACTGACCAAATGAAATCGAGAGCACAACAACATTAGACACTAGCCAGACAAATTTATGGTCATCGAGATAATCCCAGAGGACCTATGTTCTCAACACTTCAACGATAGACTCCTTAGAAGAGGACTCCTTATAGAGCACCACAAAAGTATTAGCATAAGCAGTGTCGTCCACAACAGCAGCAACAATTTAGGCTTGTTCAACAGAACAAATCAGGATCATAGACTGTTAGGTTAGCAACTTCTACTTCGAAGAGCAGGAGAATTGGACCGAAGAATGGATGTTGGACATGTGGAGAGCCACATTACCAAAGATATTTTCCAATTGAGAAGGCCAGAGTGGCCATATTGTTAGGACCCACTACGATTGGAGATTTGGGCAAGGCCCACATGATACATGCAGCGGTGAACAACCACCAAGCCGAGCACCATTCCATTGTGCTCGAGACGTCAGGTACTATCTCTGATCAAACTTTAAGTATTTTGATATATCCAGGAGCTACAGAGAGCTTTATTTCTAGTGTAGCACTGAAGAGAAATAAGGTAAAGGCAGTTGAGAAGGACGAGTTTAGATACGTAGAAATGGCATTGGGAGCCAAACATAAAGTTGGAGGAAAGGTTATGGACTATAGCATTAACTTAGATGATTTTTTAACAAAGGCCAACCTATATGTCACGATCTTAGGATCTTATGACATAGTGATTGGCATGGACTAGTTGGAATCACATGATGCGATACTTAATTGCAAGATGAAATGATTAATTTTTATGAATGATTTGGGGTAGAGTAGGGTGATTGTATGAAGAAACCATGGGGTTTCACTGAGATTTATTACTTCCCTATAGTTACAGAAAAGTATGCTCAAGGGATGCAAGTTATATGCAATATTAGCGCTAAACGAAAAGGGAAAGGTGGAAGGATTAGAAAATTTCCTGCAGTATCAGATTTTGTCGATGTATTTCCTAAGGAATTACAGGTTTTCCGCTAGAAAGAGAATTGGATTTACCATAGATATGAAACCTGGAACTGAACCTATTGCAAGAAATCCATACCGGATGTCGACATAGGAATTAAAGGAGTTGAAAATGCAATTGAAGGAGTTGTTGGATTTGGGACTTATACATTGCAATTGAAGGAGTTGTTGGATTTGGGACTTATACATCCAAGCGTATCGCCATGGGGTGCACCAATGATTTTTTTTATAAACAAGGATGGATCGTCGAGGGATTTCATTGAATATCGTCAATTGAACAAAGCTACGATCAAGAAACAGTATATGTTGTGAAGGATTGACAATTTATTTAATCAAATGAAGAGAGAAGTTGTGTTTTCTAAGATCGACTTGAGATCATGATATCACCAGTTACGGATCAAAGAGGAAGATATCCATAAGACCACATTTAATATGAGATTCAAACACTCTGAGTTTACTTTTTTACCATTTGGACTGACGAATTCCCCAGGCGTATTCATGAGTTTGAGGAATGGGGTGTTTTGTGAATACTTGGACAAGTTTGTACAAGTATTCATTGACGATATACTAATTTATTCTTGGACAAGAGAAGAGCATGACGAACACTCGATATTGGTTTTACAGTCTCTAAGAGAAAACAAGTTGTACGGGAAACTATCGAAGTGTTATTTTTACCAATCGAGGATTCATTACTTAGGACATATTATATCTGGAGAAGGTATCATTGTGGATCCAATGAAAATAGGGGCTATTATGGAATGGACAACACTGGTGAACATACAAGAAGTGCGTAGCTTTATGGGGATAGCAGGTTATTGTCGATGATTTGTCGAAGGTTTTTCGAAGATAGCAAATCCAATTATGGAATTGCAGAAGAAAAACAAGAAGTTTGTATGGATAGAGAAATGTGCAGAAAGGAGTTGTTAATGATAGCGACGATACTGAAGGTCCTCGACATGGAAAAAGAATTCTTGGTATGCACGGACGCATACAAGGAAGGTTTAGGCAGATTTTTGATGCAAGACAGACGAGTGATCACTTACATTTATAGGAAGTTAAGAAGACATGAAGAGAACTATGAAACACATGACTTGGAGTCATTAGTGATTGTATATTCCTCGAGATTTTGGAGACATTATCTGATTGGATGAAAATTTGAATTAAATACAGATCATTGTGGATTGTAGCATATATTTACCCAAAGTGACTTGAATGCACGATAAAGGCGTTGGTCAGAACTACTTAGCGAATACGATTTCGATATTTATTACATTAAAGGAACGGTGAATAGAGTAGCAGATGCATTGAATTGGAGACCAAACATATTGTCAGTGATACCTCTTAAGATGAATCTTTGAGAAAAGATTCTAACTTTACAGATAGACGATGACTGGTACAAAGAAGTTAAGGATAATATTGGAAAAAATACCATGATGGTACCGAAGTTTGAAGGTTATTCATTGGACAAAGACCAATTGTTGACATATAACGACAGGATTTATGTACTGCCTAACGACGAATTAAGAATTTTTATCTTAAGTGAAGTTCATCGAGCAGTATAAATGGCTCATATAAGAGTCATGAATATGAAGGCAGACCTTAAGAATTTATTCTTCTGGAAATGAATGAAAACATACATAGTTAGTTACGTGGCGAGATGTCTAGATTGTCAACAAGTGAAGGTTGAACATAGACATCCAACATGATTGTTACAACCACACGCTATTCCTGAATTGAAATGGGAGGTCATTTCTATGGATTTTATTGTTGGATTTTCATTGATGGCAAGGAGACACGATTCAATTTTTGTGGTCATTGACACTCTGATGAAGAGTACACACTTTATTCAATGCAATTGAAGGAGTTGTTGGATTTGGGACTTATACATCCAAGCGTATTGCCATGGGGTGCACCAATGATTTTTGTTATAAACAAGGATGGATCATGGAGGAATTTCATTGAATATCGTTAATTGAACAAAGGTACGATCAAGAAACAGTATATGTTGTGAAGGATTGACGATTTATTTAATCAAATGAAGAGAGAAGTTGTGTTTTCTAAGATCGACTTGAGATCATGATATCACCAGTTACGGATCAAAGAGGAAGATATCCATAAGACCACATTTAAGATGAGATTCAAACACTCTGAGTTTACTTTTTTACCATTTGGACTGACGAATTCCCCAGGCGTATTCATGAGTTTGATGAATGGGGTGTTTTGTGAATACTTGGACAAGTTTGTACAAGTATTCATTGACGATATACTAATTTATTCTTGGACAAGAGAAGAGCATGACGAACACTCGAGATTGGTTTTATAGTGTCTAAGAGAAAACAAGTTGTACGGGAAACTATCGAAGTGTTATTTTTACCAATCGAGGATTCATTACTTAGGACATATTATATATGGAGAAGGTATCATTGTGGATCCAATGAAAGTAGGGGCTATTATGGAATGGACAGCACTGGTGAACATACAAGAAGTGCGTAGCTTTATGGGGATAGCAAGTTATTATCGATGATTTGTCGAAGGTTTTTCGAAGATAGCAAATCCAATTACGGAATTGCAGAAGAAAAACAAGAAGTTTGTATGGATAGAGAAATGCGCAGAAAGGAGTTGTTAATGATAGCGACGATATTGAAGGTCCCCGACATGGAAAAAGAATTCTTGGTATGCATGGACACATACAAGGAAGGTTTAGGCATATTTTTGATGCAAGACAGACGAGTGATCACTTACATTTATAGGAAGTTAA
>CBVK0102219808.1:0-10905 GCA_900067695.1 Picea abies
TTCCAAAACAATTACGCGGACGAGGACTTCGATCAGATGTTCGAAGACCAAATGCATTGTTGTGATGACAATAACCCACACGTGTTTTTAACAAAGGGATAACATGATCAGTACATGAGCGAAAACAACGATTTTGTGTTAGAAACAAATGATACATCGTTTTGTAAAGTGGATGATGCATTTCCCTGGGAGACAGAAGAGTTCAGAAAAGGTTATCAGAACGCCATCATGCAATTTTAGAAGAAATATAACCTTAGGAACAAGGAGGCGCATACTGAACCTCAACAGACAAATCCCATAAGTAAATCTTCGACGAACACCCCTTCCACAAGCCGACCGAGGCCAGACAACCCGACCAAGGATGTGACTGAAAAAGAAAAGTCAAAGGAGAAGGCCTCGAGGAAGACAACGGAAACAAGATGAGAAGCGTGTGGAAAAGAGGTAGAGAAAGTATGCCCCCTTTTAACTTTGAGCATGAAATGGATAAGATCAAAATCTCTGTCCCTTTTAACGAACTTATCGAAAAGGGTGAATATCAGGATAAAATTATTAAAATGCTAAAAATGGGAGGCAACCCAGATACTCTAAATGTCCAATACGATCACCTTGTTATTCTGTTTGTTCTGCGCATTGAAGAGACAAGTGATACTGAGGACGTCCCTCTGTTCTACGTCATTATAAAGGTTCATGACATGACCCTGCATAACGCCATGTTGGATTCAAGCACTTCGCACAACCTCATGCCAAAGGTGATCATGGAAGTATTGGGTTTGGACATCACTAGGCCCTATAAGGACTATTTCTCTTTTGATTTGAGGAAAGTCAATTGCTTGGGTCTCACCAAGGACTTGGTTGTGTTATTGGACCAAATTCTTTCAAAGACCATGGTTATGGGCATGGTCATGGCAGACATACCCCCTAAGTTTGGCATGATGTTGTCCAGGTCATGGGCTACGAAGTTGAAAGGGACCCTGCAAATGGACATGTCATATGCCACCATTCCTATCTTTGGTTAGGATAGACGGTTGTATAGAGAAGTGCTGCTGAAATACATGGTAAGAAGAAAGACGTAGCCAAATAACCATTATATATACTCTATCGACACTGAGGTTGGTTCCTCTATATTCTACAATGACTTGAGCTTTGAAGAGGAGGAGCCGACAACCATCATGACAGTCAATGATGAAACCACGTGACAAGCAGTAGAGTGCGTTGACCAAAAGAACCGTGCGAAAAATGATATATGGAACATGAGTTTCGATGGTGTTGTAAGTAAGGAAGGATTAGGTGTCAACATATGGATAAGCCCCCCCGAGGTGGGCACAAAGTTGTGCTCATACAAGATCACGTTAAAATGTACAAACAACATGGCTGAGTATGAGGCACTGATTTTGGGCCTGAAGGTGTTGAAAGAATTAGGCGCAAAGAGGATAAAAATGCACAAATAATATGAGATGGTTATAAACCAGGTGAAAGGCATGTATCAATCCAAACACCCCAGGCTGAGAGGGTATAGAAACATAGCGCTATAAACCAGGTGAAAGGCATGTATCAATCCAAACACCCCAGGCTGAGAGGGTATAGAAACATAGCGCTAGACCTCCTCGAAGAATTCTCGGAGTATGAGCTATCGACAATCTCGAGGGGACAAAATCAAATTGTCGATGCATTAGCCACCTCGGCCTCGACTTTCAAAATTCCTATCTTTTCGAACAGAAAATACGAGATCGAAGTCAAACACATGATTCATTTAAGTCACATGTCATTGTAAATAGTCATTTTATTTTTTGCGTCAAGTTAGTATGTCAGCAAAAAATCGAAGCCCGAAGTGAAGGCCCTGAGTTTATGCTGAAGTCTTTTTAGGAACTGCTTTGATAGTTTTAGGTTGCGTTTTGTTTTTCATATGTCATATGTCTAAAATTTGAATAAGGCCCAATGGTCAGGCACCTATTATGTCTAAAATTTGAATAAGGCCCAATGGTCAGGCACCTAGTCTGTTGTTCTTTGCTACCTCGTGAGGAGGATAACATCCTCATTGGAGCCAGCTGTTAGTGCTGCCATTTTTCTGCAGTTATAGTCGGTCTTAGTCAAGTCATAGATTATGTGTCAAGGCATGTGAGGTCAAGTACTTAACAACAAAAGGGTCGATTGGCCCTTGGATAGGAAGGGATGTCAGAGTCAAAAAATGTGTAAAAGTACGAATCTATTCCCAGAGAGTCGGGTCCTATCAAAAAGGGAGTCTCTACGTGCCCCAGGTCGAGGCAAGTTGTTAATAGAAGAAAAAGGGAGTCTCTACGTGCCCCAGGTCGAGGCAAGTTGTTAATAGAAGTCACATCGTCAAGTGAAGTAACCATTATCAGCTCATTATGAACCCTGAGAAGATGCAAAATCATGATGTTCATATCATGTATGCCCTGCAACCTTTATCAACTGTACTTTAAACACGTGGATGTGATATGGAAAATCTACAGCTCGTTTTGAAACATTTATCCGCCATGAATTTAGTGTTCCTTGGCATGATTCTTCCTCCCACCTGATCTGTTATAAATTATGGAAACTTTGCACACATTCTATTCACAAATCAAGTTTATTAATTGTTTGTAATATTTTCTCGCAAGCCTAGATTGATCAAGTTTTCCGCCTTGGGCCTTACCGGATCCACTGCACACAAGAAAAATACGGGTTACACCATAGAAACCTCCAAAAACATAAGAAAGGGTGTGCACAGTGAAATAAGAGCCAGGCCCAAGCCCCAAAGCAACTGTGATTCATTCTTACTCACAGCAGGCATCCCCAAGGATCCAAAGGGAGTTTTCCCTCTGCTCGTGGAAACAATGATATCAAGCCGCGTGAAGCCGAGAGGGGGAGAAGTTGCGCAGGAAGGAAGGAAGTTAGAAGCCCTGTCTCCCCAACAATAGATAGCCCAAAGAAGGGGTAGGCCAAGGAAGAAAAAGGAAGATGGGGAAACCCAAGTCCCAAATGAGCCACGCGAAAGATCGACTGCAGAAGAATTACTCATGCACGTTATTCGGTTGGAACCTGTCGAAGGTACAAGCTGAGAGAGTGAGATAAGAATGAGGGGGATAGATGTTTCAGGCACTAATGTTCGAGAGCCATCTCAGCAGCTGAAACAAGTGCAACTCACCATCGTCGAACTCTACCAAGAAAACAAGGAACTAAGACAACAGCTGGCAACAAAGACCCTTGAAGTGTCAACATCTCAAAGCTGCAAAGGGAACATGACATGGCTCAAGAGACAACTCATAGAGGCATAGGATACAATCATACAGCTATGCGAAACACAGAGATTGTCAGAAGAATGGAATGTGGAGCATTTTAGAGAATGTGAAGCGACCGAGGGAAACGAATGCGCAACTCTTGCCAGGACATAGAAGATACATGATTAACTAAGTCCATTCTCGTAACCTGAAAGGAAGAGCATATATTGACAAATTTTGAAGGAGGCATCGTCCTTAGACGTTTTATCATTTTGATAACGACCGCGACAGTCAGCAGCCACTCACCATGTACACTTCCCAACAAATGAGCACCCAACAAAAATCAAATCCGTTACAGTAGACAATGGGAGCCTAACAAAATATTTGATCATTCACACTTCTTATCGAAGGAAGGCATTGACACATAATTCTTCACACGATGAGACCTCACTGGTAACCGAATCCCCATGGCGGAATACAAGCAGTAGTATAGACAATGTCTATTGAATGTAGTTTGAGTTCGATCAAAATTTAATGCAAAAGTCTTGAAGATTTAATGAAAAGATTCTAATTGTAGCAGTTGGATGTATTGTTTCCTTTATTTACGTACGTACTTCATATATTCTTTATTCATATCTATTTCTGTCTAAATAGGAATGTATTTTCGAACCTGGGATTCATTGCGTAGTTCCCTGGGATCCACACCATTTAGACAAACGTTTTCCCTCTAAGTTAACTCCAAATTCATCCTCAGCGGTGCTCCAAGTTTCTTTCTGTAATTTCCCCCCTGCCTCACACAACGATTTTGCACTGAAGAATGTTTCTCACTTAGCCTTTATCCTCTCAAGTTAAGTCACTGAGTCATTTATTTCTATCGTTTTCTCAAACTGACTCCATATCCCAAGGTATTACTCTATGGTGCTAATATAACCAATACTTATTATTTCAAAGGTGTTAAATCTAGCCAACAACTTTAAAACCATATCCCGCGTTGAGATAGTGTCTCCCGAGAGAGCCCTCTCTAGGTCCGAAAGGGTAGTTTCTGGTCTCAAAGTTGGTTGAAAAATTTACCTCTGTCGTCTTTTTATCAGATGAACATATTTACAGAGTGCTAACAGAATTGATCAAGAATATATGACCTCCCACTAACAATAAGTCTATACAATCGTTCTTCGGAAAAATAAACTTTTTCATATGATTTATCCCAATTTTTTTCGAAATGATAAAACGGATGAATTCCTTTCTTAAGAAAGACGTCACCTTCAGATGGGATAACAATTGCTTGATATTATTTGAAACAATTAAGGACACCA
The DNA here is from genome assembly GCA_900067695.1 of Picea abies. Taxonomy (NCBI): domain Eukaryota; kingdom Viridiplantae; phylum Streptophyta; class Pinopsida; order Pinales; family Pinaceae; genus Picea; species Picea abies. The sequence goes on from CBVK0102219808.1 coordinate 4,532, forward strand.
TCATCAAGGCAGTTGTCCTAGTCAACCCTAACTATTATCGTGACTTCTTAATTTTCTCATTCACTTCTCAAGACACTATAGTCGAAGTGTTGTTATAGAAAAATAAGGATGACCATGAGAAACCAATCGCTTTCATGAGTAAATCCCTCAGTTATGAAAATTTGAAATAATCCATCACCTTGAAGGAAGCTTATGCCCTTGTCAAATCCCTTAATCATTTTAGAATTTATATTAGGTACAACAAGATCAATGATTATTTTCCTTATACTGCTGTGAAATATGTCATGTCGCAACAATATTTCCTAGGCAACAGGGGAAAGTGGGTGTCCAAAATCCAAGAGTAGTTTTTAGAGATAAATATCCATCAAGATTGTCAAGGGGTGAGGGATAGCATAAATGTTGACTAAGAGCAATAAGGAGTCCATACGATTAAGAGAGAATGAACAAGTCAATGTGATAATAAGTGAATTAGAACATGATGAGAGGTATGTAGAAATTATCTACTATCTAAAGAACCTTGCATGCCTCGACCACTTAATATACCACAAGAAGAGAACCTTGAATCTCAAAGCCATGAAGTATTTCTTGACCCAAGATGGTTTGGGTTGAAATAACCCTGACAGAATAATCCTTAGATGCATGAATACAGATGAAGAAAACAACTTGATTAAGCAACTCCATTCAAGGTACTGTGGTGGTCACTTCACCACCCATACTACCTCCCATAAGATTTTGGAAGAAGGATATTATTGGTCCACATTGTTCACTGATACCCATTGTTATGTCAGATCATGCCAACCTTGCTATTTCTTCACAATAAAATAATGACTCCTTGCGTTTCCATTGAAACTAGTCATTATTGAAGCTCATTTTTAGAAATGGGGTATCAACTTCATTGGTGAATTCAAGGATAACTCCATCATTGTATATCGTTGGGTTTTGACCACTATAGACTATTTCACTAGGTGGGTAGAGGCCATCCTAACAAAAAAAGGAAACCAAATAAGTTGTCATGAATTTCGTCAAGGACATAATCCTAACAATATTTGGTACCCCTACTAATATTACTACTAACAATACTAAATCCTTTATCTCCCTTGCACTGGAAGAATTCTTCTTCAAGTATGAGATAATCTTATCTCACTCTTCCAACTACTATCCCCATGGAAATGTATTAGCAAAATGAAGTAAAAAAAACCCGATGAATATTGATAAGAATAATGTAGGGGGAAATAAGAAGGTATGGGATAGTAAGATCACATACACCCTGTGGGAAGACCACATTACAACAAATACTTCCACAGGAAAGAACCCATTTGAGCTTGTATATGGATTGGAAGCTAATTTTCCCATCAACCTCTAGATCCCTACCCTTTGTTTCTCACAACAATACATGACTAATAAGGAGGCTCTGAAAGGAAGAATCGATCAAATGGTAGAGTTGGATGAATCCTAGAGGATTACATTGAATCAAATGACACACAACCAAGAGAAAATTAAGGGAAAATTTGATCACAAATTGACGAACATAGTTTTCAAATACGGAGACCAAGTGTTATCGTGGGAAAAGAAATAGGAGAAACCATGAATGAATTTCAACCTAGATAGCCTATGGACTGGGCCCTACAAGATCGTAAGTGAAGCAGGTCCCAATTCATTCAATTTGGGCACACTTAAAGAAGAAAGGGTAAAATTACCTATTAATGCAAGTATTCTAAAACTTTATTTCCCCGATAGAACGTGACTGGTATAGATTAGAGTAGGAATTTGCATACTCCATTTCATTGTATATATGTTGCATCTTGCTTAGATTTGCATACATGTTTATGATTTACATATTCTTTTCTTGCATCATTCCATATCACTATTCTTATGTTTTGTATGCTCACATTAATATGTTAGAATAAAAATGTCAAAAAACATATTTTCAAGATTTTCTCTACATTTTATAGTTATCATATTTTCTCATATGAATAAGAGGTGAGTGCATCACCCTTAGATATCCCAATTTCTTGTTTCAATGTGTGTAGTCATAGGTAATACTAGGATATGTTGAGGTTCTCATGTTCTCCACAGTGAGCACATTTCCCCATGTAGGAGCCAGATGTATCCCCTCAGTCTAGAGGTAACTAAGGAGATCATGTATTGAGGCTAACTGATAGAAAACATGGAGTGTCGAGAGTTAGGTTGAGTAGCAAAGTCCATATGGTCCCTCACTACTCATCACCAACATTAGATTAACATCCACTACATTAGCTTGTTCTTAGATGATCCAGGAAGATCTAAGGAATTTTCATAGAGGTCTATAAGGATCTGAAACACTCACAAAGGTCCCAGGGGATCCATAAAATCTCAAAATTCGATCGTCTCAAATGATCAAGAAAACAAAATAAATGCGTAGATATCATCATTATATTTCCAATGACACAAAAGGCACATCAAACAAAGTTCGTATGTAAAACTTATGAAAGGTCAAAGTTCCAATTAAACCTTGAAAAAAGGTCAAAGGTCAAAGTACAAGGGAAAATAAAGGGGTGACATGTGTCACCACTGCAAGGGTGACACATGTCACCATTGCAAGGGTGACATGTGGAACCTAAATATTGGTAGTTGATTGGGCAGGGTACAATCCAACCACAGTTTGACAAGTAGATGATTTATATTATGACATGTGGCATTGAAGGGACAATGAGAGGTTGCCACATGGCAGCCTCCCATTGGCCTCTATGGTCATGGTTCATTAAAATATCTGGGAGTTGACGAGCATTGAACCCACGACCTCCCAAAGGTCTTAAAAAAGCCCCATTACCATTGCACCATGCGTTTGGTTCTTACCACTATATGGCATATGTTGTATTCTAAGGGAAAGTAGGGAGTGTTACCAATAGAACCTTACATAGCCATCATAGAGATACATCCAAACACATAGTCATATATAGAGACATACATAAGTAATGAGATCCTAGGAAGAGTCCTTTTATTATATGATAAACATTACAACACAATTAGATATATCCTCTCCCATGAAGCTATCTGATCCTTCATGTGCTTATCTATTTATACCTCGAACAAGAAGTTACAACTACTTAATTGCCTGGGTTGGTCGGTTAGCAGAGACTCCGACTGAATTCTACTTCTAACTACATCGTTCGACCGACAATTTTTAATTCAATTGTTAGGTCTAGTCAACAGGGTAGACTATCCCCTACAACATCTCCCTCCACCTCAATTCCTTGCTCGTCCCGAGCAAGAGGGGGTCATACAACTTTTTTTTTTCATATTTTGATTACAAAATTGTAGTATGGATAAGTATAGATGAAGAGAGAAAGATAAGTATGTAACAATAAGAGACAATATATTTATGTGATCGACTGACTTATGATTCTAATGCTGACTATGCTACTATTCCTGGCTCTCCTCCACTGGTCGAATCAATTTCATATCGTATGCTTGATGTTCCTGTGTTTTACTAGGTTGAAAATGTATTTTTCTTGTGAGGAGGTTAATTCTTGGATACCATTACAAACTTTTGATTTCCTAATACTCTATTTCGGCATCACCCTTGGTTTGGTTTCCCAGTCATTTCTTCCCGTGCTGGAGTGTTTCTTGGAAGGGTTTTTCCATATTTTATTTTTGCATCCAGTGCAAGAAATAATGATTATTGTTACCTTCACCAATGGGTTGAGGAAACCAAAGAGGAGACCTAAGCACCTTTATGTGAAAGGGAAATTCCTCTTCTCACATTTGGGCCAAAATGGTTGACCTACTTCTGAATTCTTCAAACCTAATCCAAGAAGGTCATCAACTGTTAACTTTGTCAAGCTCATGGTTTCTACTCTAGCATTTGGCTTTCTGCAGAGTGAATTTTCTCCTTACTTGGATTTGTTATATAGAGTTTAGGTTTGTGATATTGAAGCTAGTATGAACTGGTAACGAAATTTCCCCGCACCAGGCTTGAATTCCCCATATTTGCAAAGTACAAGAAACATAGGTAGTTACTGATTCAAATCATGTTGTTACGAGTGCAACTTATTTGAGGTACAATAATAGATATCGATTATCGTAATTGGATCATTTATGAATGTGTGTATTACCTTTTGCACTTTGATATCCCTATGGTTGTTGAACACATGCTTGTGCAAAACTCCCTCATGCGATAATCCTGGTGGGTTCTCCGTGAACGTTGTGCATGATAAGGTAATATGTATATGGCTATGACATATTTTTTCATTATGATGTCGATCATTATCAATTTTGTTATTATTATTCATCTTTTTCTATCATGGATTGAATATACTTATTGTGCATCGACATCCCTTCGACCAACTCTTTTCGGATTCGATCGACCAGATCTCAATTGTTAAAGCATGGTCAATACGTAGGCTGGCTGACCAAGGTTCTTGATCCATATTTATTACTTGAGTGACTTAGTCGATGTCAATGATGGCTTGGTTATTCGTTCATTTTTCTAATTTTTGTTGAGTCTGAATGATGTCCTCTTTTGTCATGCCAATCATGTTCTCTTGATTTATGTTCATATGCTCTTCATTTTCCTGATCTGCACTCACTTGAACCACGCTCGCTTGCTCTTGGACTGGTCCTTTCACTGGATTCTTTTCTTATGAGTATTTTTCTTAAATTAGTCGAAGGTGTTGAACGTCGAGAATATTCTTTTCTACCTTTTCTTGGGATTGACCACAAGCTTCTTTCTCTCTCCATTTTACTTTATTATTTCTTTTCCTTCAATGTTATGGCTACTCTTTAAATACCTTATTTTTTCCATTTTTTATACCTGAATTTGTCTAACTTCCTTTTTTGTTTATTAATTTTAAGCAAGGTTTATTTCTTATAATTTTAATTAGTTATTTTAATTGGTTCCTGTTGGCAACTCCCTGTTAACTTTGCCAAGATGGTTCTTTTCTTTTTATACTTGATATTTCTTTAAACAGACCCCATTATTTAGTTTCTTAAATGGATGCCCCAATAATGTTTTGAGTTGGACCACTCCATTCGGTCAAATGTCTTCCACCACATAAGGCCCTAGCCATGTTGTTTCCAATTTTCCGGGTTTTCCTTTTATTCGACTATCATACAGTAAGACTATGTCTCCATCTTTTATATAATTTTTCTTTAAGTGACGATCATGCCATGCTTTTTTTTGTTGCTTCTAAACCTCTTGATCATGAATCGTTATTAACCTCTCTTCTTCTAGCTTGTTTAAGTGGTATAGTCAGTTGTTTAGGTTTTTTCTCTCGTCAAATTTTTCTATAGCCATGACTCTGTTGGAATTAGTCCAAAATTGTGGCGGGATTATAACTTCCTGGTCGTAGACTAGCTTGAATGGAACTTGTCCAATCGATCTTTTGAATGTTTATATATATGCCCAGAGGATTGTGGGAATCTTATCATTTCAACCATATTTATTTATGCCATAGATCTTTGTAAGTCCCTTGTGTAATGTTTTATTAAATGATTCAACTGCCTCGTTTTCTTGTGGGTGATAAGTTGTCATTTTTCTATGGTCGATTAATAATTTTTCCAGTAGAACTTTAATTGTTTCATTTACAAAGTGAGTTTGCTGGTCTCTGATTAGTGTTAGAGGGCAGCCAAATCTTGTGATGATGTTCTCATAGATGAACTTAGTTGCTACCTCTTTGGTACAGGATTTGACCGACTCAACTTCTGCCCACTTAGTCACGTACTCAACTGTAGTGATTATGTACTTAGCATTAGTTCTTCTTTCCCTCTGTGGGAATGGTCCAATGAATTCGATAGCCCATATTTCAAAGGATCGATTAAATTTTATTGAACTTAGTGGCATTTCATTTTTCAACAAGGGTTGTCCAAGCCTCTGACAATTTTCACATTTTTTTAACTTGATCCCGACAGTCTTTATGCAAAGTTGACCACTAGAGGCATGCTTGTAGTACCTTCCTGGATGTTGTGTCGACCTGAAAATGTCCTCCAGATACTCCTGCATGTGATTCATTGATGATATCCTCTCATTCATGTTGTGGCATGCATATTCTTAACACATAGTCCATTCCCATTTTGTATAAGTATCCGTCAATGATTGTGAACGGTGCAACTTTCATGGCTAGAGTTTTATTTTTGTTTGTTGGGAGGTCCTCCAGGGCCTTTCCTTATTTTAATAAATTGGAAATGTATTCTAAATCATTAGGTGCGGCTTCGAATCTTAATAAGTGTGCATATGGGAGGTCATCATTTGTGCCTATCGGATCTTCTCCTGTTTCTAGTTGTGACAAGTGATCAGGTCGAACACTCTTTTTCTCTGGTTGAATGATTACCTGAAATTAAAATTCCTGAAATAATAGTAAACATCGATAGATATTACCTTGATGGACTGGTTTATT
>CBVK0102219810.1:0-18886 GCA_900067695.1 Picea abies
TTGGGAAATTTGATATTTGTATTCGAGTAATTGTCATTCCAAAGGTTGCGTCACTTCCAAACTATATTTAATTTCTTCTCTTGATATTAGATGTGGTAGGGGGGTCAAGTTGGTGAGGTCCTTGATTTGGATAATTATATTGTCAACTTCATTTCGTTCAGGATTGACAATCAATGCATCTCGTAGGTTTCCCGCGTCGTCTATTACGTACCATAGTCTTGTTGATTGGTCGTTGATCTTTATCCTTTGTTGAAGAAATTCTCTTATCCTTGGATTGGTTTATGGTGTGGAAGATGTACATAAAGATGGTCCAGATTCTTTGTAGTCCATACTTTCCAGTTCATCGACCGGTTGATGGAAGTTCAATTGTGCATTGGTGTATCTGTTGGGCGTCACCGTGGTTGTTGTTGTTACTAATTATGGTCGAATATATCTAACTCATAATACTCACGTGCTTTGACTGGCTGACCCTCCCATGACATCTTTCTATTCAAGTTTTTACTATTCCATTGGTTACGAAGTTCTTTTCTTTTATGTTGTCTTTTATCCCATTCCATTTTCTGGATATCCATGGATTGCTTATGGGCTTGATTTCCTCTTGAAAACATTTAGGCTTGGGAAATGATACTTCTTTTTTTATGAAATCTCACAATCTCGACCGACCCCCCATTTTTGACCCGACTTACTCTAAGTCGGGAGTGTTGGCCATATTTATTTCTTCAAGAAATGGGGACATGACAAATCCTCCCTTCCCAAAGATTGTTTGTCTTCAAGAAATGCCATCATAGCTGGACGCTCCATCGATTGAACTAGACTGAAACAAGAAATGATACCAGGGTCCCAAACCACACAACAATATGTGAAGCATCCTCCGCTCAAGGCGTGGTCCAGTAAGGTACTGACATAGGAGGCCCGTGAAAGTTTCCACAAGACTATGCATTCTTCCTTTCTTTCCTATGGATTTTTCTACCTCTTCCACATAGGTCGAAAGGGTATGTCGTTCGTTGTATCGCAAGGGTTTACTTATCTAATTGTCAACCGAAATGAGAGTGGGAGTTTATCGAGTTATTTTTTCATAAACTTTTGGCACAACCTAGATTGAATAGAACGTCTTAAGATGTTTCTTTGGAATAACTTCGATAGACCAACAATATTTTGCATGTGCTTCATAGTTCTCTATTTGCCAGTTGTACAAGGCAGAGTCAGAATTATGTCCGACCAATATGGGAGATTCTCTCAAAATTTCTCCTTCTGCGGTCGGTTCTATATAATATTCTTGTTCGTTATTTATCTCATATAAACATATGGCTTCTTGATCTTCATCCCATGACTCCATCCATGGTTTTCCTTCCTTTGGATCCAGGTGAATAATTATTTTTCTCCCACTTCCTTTCAATTTGATTCTATCTCTTTCCAAGGAGATAGTTGCTTTCATTCTTCGACCCCATGGCCGACCGACAAGAGTTGCATACCCTGACATTCCTTCGACAAGGTCGATCACCTCAAAGTCAACCGAGGTTGGTATTCCCATAATTTATGTGTTAACATTTCTTAGTATTTTGATTGGTTCTATTAATATTTGATTAGCTAACTTAAGATAATTCATTGTGGGTGCTAGGTTAGGTCGGCCCATTCGTACCCATGTTTCACATGGTAAAATATTAACTTGCGAACCAAAATCAACTACCACCTGATTGATCATCATTCCTTCGATTTCCAAGTCGACTTGTGGATCATAATCTTTGTTATTATAAGAGAGATGATTTGCATCCTTTGTTGGTTTTTGACCATCTTTGTATTCTCGCAGTATATTGAGTAGGTCCAATAGCCTACTTATCGATTGTTTTTCCTTGAGTAGTTGTAAAAATTCTTGGATAGTATCTCCATCTCCACTTCTTGGATTTTGTTGATATTCTGTGGCATTCCCGAAGAATTTAAGAGCTTCTCTCATTATTTGCTCTTCTTTATTTGGATTTGGAAAGTTGTTAGTCTCTTTTCTTTGGTAGTTTTGTGGTGGAGTATGGATGTCGTGTTCGACGCCTGAGATTGTAATAATATGTAAGTTCTTAGAGTTCTTCGCCTCTTCTTTAGATACTAAGTGTAGTAGATTCATAGTTTTTCTAGGTATAATATTGTCGAGTACTATCAGGCAGTCTTCTAGGGAGTGATCTCCAATGCCGCATATGTTGCAGAACTTCAGATCAATCCTATCTTTTATAGGACAATCTGCACTGTCGTGGTCATTTTTCCAGCAATTAGCACAATATGGTCGTCTACGACCTCGACCTCGACCACGACCACCGAAATTATCATCTCTTCGACCATATTTGTTTGTTTGGTCAGTGGTTTCTGTGTGGTAGACTGTTCTTATATTATTATGATTTCTAGCATTTAGGTGACATTCTAAAGTTCGGTGATCGGAAGTTTCATAGATGCGGCACCACTTCATTTTTTTTAGATTGTGTGGGCAATCTTGTATGTTATGATCAGTTAGGCATTCACATATGTTACATTCTTTATGGGCTTGTACTCGATGGACGTATGTTATTTGTGTGTGCTCATTTAGGGGACAATTATCTTTTGTGCGTTCATCCCCGATGCATGTGGTGCACCAGATTTCATTGCGTCGGATGGATATATTTTTTATAGTTTGTTGCAAATGTTCTATCTTTTCCTCAAGTCTTTATGTCGTTGAGGAAGTCAACGGGCTATCATCGTTCGACTCAACTCGTTGTGCCTTCTGTAACACGTCTTCACAGTTGGTTATCTCATATAGGCGTAACAAAGATCTGATTCTTGGTAGTAGCCCAACTACATACCACCAGACTAGCAAGTTATGATCGATCATCGACGATATTTGACTTAAGACATATTTAAATCTTTTGTCATATTCTTTTACCGACTCACCTCCTCTTTGCTTGATTTCTTTTAACTTTTGCGCTGCTAGATGTGTGATGTCCTAGATTTTAAAGAATGTTAGAAAACTATTATTTATTTCTACCTTTGAACGAGTTTTCTTTTCAGTGTAGTTCATGAACCAAGTTAAGGCACAGTGGCGCAACGCAACCCCGAATTGTGCCATTTGCTTATCTTTGTCTATAATGTCGGCTTCATCCCAAAACTTTTCACATACAAACCAATGGCGTTTTGGGTCTTCTTCTCCTTCGTAGATGGGTATATGATTGAATCCCATATTGAATTTCTTGGTGGGGACACTTGGTTTTCTTAGTGCTTGAGTTACTACTACTTTCGATTGAGCCGTCAACCCTTCTGGTCAGTTTTTGTCCGCGTCCGATAAAGGATGATACTCAAGGAATAATTGTTTCTTCTTGAGTACAGGATATGCATCCTCATTTTGGGAACTTTTATCTTTGTATTCAACCAACCATCATTCCAAAGGTTGTGTCAGTTCCAAATTATAGTTAATTTCTTCTCTCGAGATTAAATGTGGTAAAGGGGTCGAGTCGATGAGGTCATTTATTTGGATAATCATATTGTCAACTTCATTTCATTCAAGCTCGACAATCAATGCATCTCGTAGGTTTCCTAGGTCGTCCATTCTGTACGATAATATTGTCGATTGGTCGTCGATATTTAGCCTTTGTTGGAGAAATTATCTTATCCTTGGACTAGTTTCCAGTGTGGGAGATGTACGTAAAGTTGGTCCCAATTCTTCGTAGTCCTTACTTTCCGGTTCGTCGACTGGTTGACGGAAATTCAACTGTGTGTCGATGTATCTGTCAGGTGTCGTCACGACTACTGTTGTTGCTAACTCTAGTCGATCTCTCTCTGACTTAGACTGCTCATGCGCTCTGACTGGCAGACCCTCCCCCAACATCTTTCTATTCGAATTTTTACTGTTCCACTGGTTAAGAAGCTCTTCTCTTTCTGTTCTCTTTTATCCCGTTCTATTTTTTGGATATCCACGGATTGCTTATGGGCTTGCTTTCCTCTCGACGACAATTAGGCTTCGGAAATACTACTTCTTGTTTTTATGACATCTCACAATTTCGACCGACCCCCCATTACTTACCCGGCTTACTCTAAGTTGGGAGCGTTGGCCATATTTATTTCTTCAAGAAGTAATCCCAGGCTTCTCTTGTATCTTTGCACTTTGCATTAAGAAATGCTCCCAACCTTTCATCTCTTTCTTGGAAGTTGTTATTCGGTGACAGTGTGCCTAATATTGGTCGATATTCGATGATATCTCTAACTCCTTTGTCGAGAAGGAATTTATGAAGAAGTGTTGGAATGGTGCAAAAAAATCCGTCATTCAATTCGATGTAGAATTTCTCTTTTATTTTTTCGAGGGATGTCCGATATTCAACAACTTGTTATGAAATATAATCTTCAATAATTCATTTGATTCATTCATGCAGGTTCTTTCTTCCTCCATTTGTCAACTTCAGGCCCAACTCCTCGTCGGGTGTCAATCTACACATAATCTGATCTGTTAATGTGTTGAAACAATGCTTATGGGATAGCTTCAAGAAATATTTTGTGTGTCTCTGAAAAGAACCACAACATTGCTTCGGATAGTGAAAGGTTATTCCTTCTTGCATAGTTTTTGATATAGTTCTCAATTTTACGCTCCCACCACTCATGTATGTCTTGTTGAGTTAGAATTTATGTATACTTCTACATGCTCAAGTTCAGTACTACCGACAACTGAACCAATGTTGTAATCTAAGGGAAAGTAGGGAGTGTTACTAGTAGAACCTTACATAGTCATCATAGAGATACATGCATACACATAGACATATAGAGAGACATACATAAGTAATGAGATCCCAAAGAAGATTCTTTTTATTATATGATAGACAATACAACGCAATTGAATATATCCTCTCCCATGAAGTTATCTGAACCTTCATGTGGTTATCTATTTATACCTCTAATAAGAAGTTGTAACTACTTGACTTCCCAGGTCAGTCGGTTAGCAAAGACTCCGAACAAATTCTACTTCTAACTACATCATTCTACCAACAAGTTCTAAGTCGATCATCGGGTCTAATCGACAGGGTCGACTAGACCCTACAACAACATATATTGTATTTAAGTTTGTAATAAGTTCCATATGGGCAGCCAAAGGGTCAAGGTCCTAAGCCATCGACCCTTGGCCCTTGGTATTGATATATACCATATCACCAAAACCTATTCATGGAGGGGTATTAACGAATATTTCACACTGGATAACCATACATGCTATTTATAACATATAGTTTCAAACTATATGCATTTTATCATCCATATATGTTAAACGTTATAAAAAAAAAACATTATATAGTATGGTTGGTGGGGATTGAACCCCCAAACTACTATATATAATACCAAGATTTAACCAACTCCGCTATACATGCGACTTGGTTATGGAACCCAACTAGTTTGTAATTAAATCTGACCATAAGTTTCGAGATTTAGTTAGAGGACCGAGCCTATTTAATGGTGTAGATCCCAAGATTTGGGAACACATTCCGAGGTACATTCGTTCCAATGTGGGAACGAATTTTGAGAAGGTACAAACTATCTTGAAGTGTGTGCAAGAGATTGCTAAGTTTTTGACATTGTCTTGTTTTGCATGCCATAAGGTATTTTGTCTGAAGGTAGTCAAGTTTATACTCTTTGGATTCATTTTTCCACAAGGATTATGAATTTGTAGTCTATTTTGTGATCATAGGTCATTTTTAAACGTCTTATCTTAGTTTTTCATGTATGAGACACATAGTCTCATTATACATGTAATAAGGGTTTTTTTCGGCCCCTGTTTAGAATTTGGCCGACTTTATACTCATTTTTCTCATAATTTCGCAAGGATTTCGATAGTAAAATCTGTTTCTGCATTTGAACGGTGGAGTTTTAGAGTGTCTTCAAAATTGGTTTTTTATGCTCCATATTGTAAAGTAATTTGTTGTTTTGAGATGATGGAGAACAATTATATAATTTAAATGGACTTTGAAGATGCAGTGATGTATCTCATTTACATATGTAATTTGAATTCTTTTATTTTATGTTGTGTCATATCATTTACAGTTCAATTTATTCATCGGTTTATGGGTTTATGGAGAAGTAAGACATTCACATGATATTTTGCAAATAGGCAAGCGATCTTCATTTTCCCGAATCTAGTTGGATGATTATGTGTATTTAATAAATATTTACATCTAAGGATTTTTCGAGATGAATTGATATCATAGTTTGTTGATATTTTGGTTCAAGTTGGTATGAGAAATCATTTGGTATTTTCAGATCACTAGAAGATAACATGTCTTGCTTCATGAGGTAACAAGTCTTGTGTCATGGTAAGTTCCACTTTAATACTTGAAGCATTTGAACATGTTGCAAAGAATCCTTTCTTGATTATAAAATGTTTTCTTGGAAATTATACTTATTTCCTAATTTAACCTTGGTGGTTATCATTGTGTCCTAGCAAGTTGGTCACCCTCAAGAAAAGGGTTGTTACTAGGTAGTTCCTTGAAGGGTCAGCAAACCATTCTCATCCATACTTACCACCTTACATCCTTATTCCCCTCTGTTTCCTCATATTTTGGATTTTTGAGTCCATTGACCCAAGAAGGGATTGTACCTCATTTCATGGGAAGGAGGGGGTAAAAGCCCAGAGGTGTTGTAGCTATAAAAAGATAAATGTGAATATTATCCTTCTAGATGCTCTCCCTCATGTCCTGGGAACAATAAAATGCTTCTCCAAAAAATAAAGGACCTACAAAAAAAATCACATAATTAAAAAATGTCTCACTTATTGAGGAAATGCATTTTAAAGTGACCTTTACTTTCCACTGCATATGGCACTCCGTGTGCTTAAAGATTCAAGTGGAATTGTTTTACTCTTTACTTTCCATTGCACATAGTACTCAATGTTTTGTACCTTAATCAATTAATGGCAATAAAAGGGCTTCGAAAAATGTTGCATTGTGGATGAAGGGAAACACACCCTCTACAAAGGAACCCATAAATGAGACAATATGAACCCTTGTATGTCAAAAACCCTGTGCCTAGAACTCTTTCCCCAAATCCACCTCACACTCACTACATGACTTATATATGTTCTCCTTGGGAAACACCCTTGACTTGGGGATTGGTTAGCCCAATAGGGCACCTTGACACCCCTCCCATACCTAAATTAGACAAATTTTATAAGGTCTTTGAGCATTTGTTCGTTTGAAAAGGGAGGTTTGGTGCACATGTTTGGGTGTGGTTCTCTTATTATATGTGGCTTACTTGAAATGATTCACATGACTTGTGGACCCTTGGAAGGCATGTTTGTTTTTCTTTGGAGAACCTTTCCCACATGATGGATGCTAGGCCCCACATCTGGGGCACCATTTGATGATGAGAATTGCACCTTTATGATGGAGGATGTTTCCTTTGGAGGAATATTGACATGGCTATAGGATGGGATTCCACCCTTCTCCACTTGAACATTAGTCTTTACAGGACTAGAATTCATCTTCCTAGCCCATGACATCACATAGGGGCTAGGGTTTTGATGGATTTCTTGATGGATTGTTGGAGGAGGCATGTAGCATGGACCCTGACCCTTGAGAGGGGGACATATGGCCTTTGGAGGCCCAACGTTCCACCTTTTCAACTTTGATGTCTCTCTCATGAACCTAGCCTCACTCTACTAGGGCATGACATCACCCTCTTTAGGGTTTTATTTTATGTAAAAAAAAAAATTGTAAACCGAAAGGGAAAATTAATGAAGTCAACCCTCTTGTGTAAAGAAATGACTTTTCATTAGAGTCTTTTTGTGGCTAGGATTTCCCATATAAATATGGCTATCCAAGACTCATTTTATCACCATAACTTTCTCACCCTTGTGAGAGACAAGTCTGAATTTTTTTCCCTATTTAGCTCTCTCTTTCTTCTACACTCATGCGAATTTCTTTGGAGGATCGTTTGTGGATGGATTTGTCTTATTTTTGGATGGAATTTCTGCAATTAGGGTTTATTCCTGTCATATCTTGGTGAACTAAATTTTTTCAATTTCATTTCAAGTTATTAAATGCTTATGGTAAATTTTACTTGTTCATATTGAAGATATTTTCTTGGCAAAATCCTAAGAGAGGACCATAACTTCTTCCTCCTCTCACAAGTTTAATTTCATCCATAATTTGTGAAGGAAATCCTACCTAGAGTTAATCTCCTAAAGCCCTGAAGTGATAACACTTTAGGAGTTTGATTCTATACTCTTGACTGTAACTTACTTCAAGAACTTAAGAAGGGAGAAAAGGTTGCTACAGCCCAAAAGTGCTTGCACTCTAGAAACCCTTCTCTTTAAGGCTTGAAATCTAAGGCCCTAATGTGATAGCACCTTAGATTTCAAACCCTACCTCTTATATTTTGCTATTATCATTCTCCAAATGTATTGCATTGTTGTTGTAAGAGATTCCATACCCCTGAGGCACTAATCATTTAAGTTCTCTTGTGATGAAAGTGATTAAAAATATCTTGATTTTTCAATCTCTCAAGCTATCTACTAACATAACTAACACTAACTAAATCTAATTATATTGCAAACTTGTTGTTGTTGCAAAATATTTTCTACAACCATGAAATACTCTCTTATTTGTTGCATACATTGATCTAAAGGTGGATTAAAGTTACCAGAAATTGCATCTAACAATTGGGTAATGTTCTATTAAGTAAATGTTAAGTTTTCATCATCAATTGTTGCATTTCTGAGGCATATTTATTGATGTTGTTACAAACTTATATTTTTGTGTTAAACCGTTGCATTGATGCAATTTTGTATCAGCCATAGAAAATTTACATTGTCTAGTGTCTTATGAGGTTCTAATTGCATAGTTGTACTTGGATTTGATCATATAATTTCTATAAATTTTTATTGTTCCAAGAAGTTACTTAAACACCTTTTAACCTCATCCATTTCACAAACCTAGAAAGTGAGTTAGGTGACCAAAAGAGGGGGCAATAGGCTTGGCTATCAAACTTGCTACTTTGATCCCTTGAGGTTACCAGGGAAGCCTCTCTTGTGGTGGACCTCCTCCATCATTAAAATGAGGGGATTTATTATTAAGGTAACAGTGGTAGGATTTCTTGTAGTTATGTAAGATTTGGTGATGTCGTGTTGGGATTTACACAACTTCAAATGCTTCAATAATAGGTTGCATATTAGAAAATACAATCTACATGGTCCCGATTGGAAGATCAAGGTTTTGCATTATGGTACTTTTGAGTTACTATAGAAGGTGGGTGATAGTTCCTACAAACTCATTCTTCCCCCATATATGAACATTTACATAGTAGTGAATGTGGAAAATATAAAATTCTATGAACTTTCCATGTTGCATTAGGAAACTAAGGAGCGGGTTCTACCTACCATCAAAGACATAGCACCAGAAGCTCAAGTAGAGTTGGCAGAAGACACAATTTTGTATAATAATTCTAGAACTAAACATACATGGGCAACATGACCTCTGGTAGATAGGGTTCAAAGGAAAACTTCTAGGGAAGGAAAAATGGTACTCTAGGGAGAAGGTAGAGAAACAATTTCCTCACCTCATTTAGTAAATGCTTTTTGGGACCAAAACCCTCCCTAAACAGGGATACATGATTCAAAATGGAACATTATATAATTTTCTATCTATATTGGTACTTTCTAGGTGGAAAAATTGGAGGATTTAGCTTGCAAGGCCCATTTTAGTGGCAGGTCCAAGATTCGAAATTTAGGTTTTGAAACCTTCCAGAGCCAGTTTGAGGCATAAAATGACACATTTTGGGGTAAACAATTTGTGATCATAGCTCCCAATCCCTTATTGTTTCTCTACATGTCATAACTTTCCAATAGTTCAAACATTACATAAATTAGAGCTTGTATGTAGAAGTTATGCCTCCCTCAAGTTGACCTATCTTGTTGACCACCATGGTACCAAGTGGATGTCATGATATCCCCACTTATTCATGATAGCCCCAATTATTCATGATATCCCTAACATTAATTGAGGGTTGAGGCATGCAAAAACCCCAACCCTAGATGGCTATTAGGATATATTAAATATTGGGCCACTAGGAAGACAGGGGGTTCCATTATTTTAACATTGTACTCATTCCATAATTGAGAAGAGAATATATGATTGGAATATGAGAGCATAACAGAGATTGAGGGTTGAGGCATGCAAAAACCCCAACCCTAGATGGCTATTAGGATATATTAAATATTGGGCCACTAGGAAGACAGGGGGTTCCATTATTTTAACATTGTACTCATTCCATAATTGAGAAGAGAATATATGATTGGAATATGAGAGCATAACAGAGGAGGTAGAATATTTCTGTAGCAACCATTCAAGCCACGATGTCAAATGAAACTACATAGTGAGTGTTCCTTTCTTTGCACTTTCATTTCACAACTAAAGAAAAGAGAGTGAAGAATAATAATCACCTTATAGTTATGATTTATCCCATATTGGGTTTCCTAGGTCACATATTGTGTTCATTTGTGTGGATGGTGTGTTCATTTGTTTGTTCTTCGATTTCAAATTTCAGATATTTCTATAATTGTGAAAACTAAGCTAGTAATAATAAATATGAGATCTAAGGAAATAAATTGCACAATAAAATATTTCAGAATATTGCAGGATCTATTGTGACAAACTATTCCAGTGGAACACCTGTGGTATTTTATAGATAAATTAGTTTCCTAGTCTCATAAACAACATGATGCTTCCACATATATAGTTTTCCTAAAAGAATATTAGAAACATCAAGTGGGGAAGTATCACACAATACCTCATTTTTGAAAGGTTTGATGCCATAGTACATGCAACAATTCTAACTAACACAAATTTCTTTTCCATGGTTGAACCAACCAATGGTGTATGGCCAAAGGTACAACATTGTCGACAACTTCAACCTCTTGATGAACTCTAATAATATTAGGTTCTTCTCTTTGTTGTAATCAATAGTTAAATGTATTAGAGCCCTCTTAACCCATATATGAGTGGAATAGGTGCTCACCTTCCTCAAGATCCTCTAGTTCAATTGGCTATATCTTTGTGATAGAAATGGTAACATTAGGTTCCACATTGATGATTTATTTTCCCTTTATCCATCATTGAATTAGAATCTGAGCCAAAATCTATTTTTTAGGCTTTCACATCAACCAATGATGACTACTTGGAGTGGCATTCATCATTGTTGTGCCAACTTGGATATTGTGCAATTCACACCATTTGCTAATGTCCTTCAACTTTTCATTACCCTTGTTTAGTTTTGGATTGGATTGGTTGTCTTAATGTTGGATATAATTGCTCTATCCTTGGTTCTACAAGTTAGGGATGCTTTTACCATGCTTATATTATCGCATATTTTCAAACCCAAACTCCCACTTAATCTTCCTCTTAAACTTTTGATTGAACTTGACAACATACCATTAAACAACTCCTACTGAGGAGATTTCCAAGAAATACATCTCTATTTGGATGTACGTGTGTAGAACACTACAATATTTTAGAACCAAGTGTCACTCGATGTGTTTGATACCCAACTTTGAGTACAAGATATGGAACATATTGTTGTACTTCAACACTTTCAAGTATCTCTTCTAATGCAAAGTTGTCTATCTTATGTATTGGTCATCATATTTTCCAATAGGGTAGAATTCCTTCTTAAGGGAATCAATCATCATTCTATCCTAAATGTTGTAGAATCATCTCTGACATGTTGCACCCAGTAAGTATCCCACTAATATTTGACATGGGGAAGGCACTTAACGAGTGGAAAGGAAATCTCCTCACTATCATTTTTTTAATAGAGTAATAACCCTCTAACAGGATTAACCATTTCTCCAAAGAAACCACATCTATCTAGAATTTGAATAAAGGAATATCAAATTTACCTTGTGCATTGAAGGGCATTGTGGGCCTTGAATAATTTCTGGACGAAGTTATTTTTTGTCATTGGTACTGATCAAAGGATTTGGGAGAAATTGTCCATAATCACAATCCTCTATTGTGTAAGTGATTCCTCGAGGAACAATTTGATAAGATGACCTACCTTGTCCTATTTCCTTTTTCCCTCTATGGGAGGCCACTTGGGTCAATGAGGGTGGTCTTTACCAAGATTAGTTTCCTCAAGGTTGACCAACTTCTTGTACCTTGAACTCCTTGGGGACTTGCAAAAAAAAATAAAAAAGAGATGCATATTATTCTAATACAAATTACACGGAGAATGAAATGAAGATAGAAATATAGATGGAATCACACAAAGTTATTGCAAAGAGCAGACTAATACATTGAAACCCAAATTTTATTCATGAAAGAAATAAAAATATATTGCAATATGCAATGCAATACAAACTAGATAGACTAGTGGTAGCTTAGCTCTAATGAGTCATAATACAAACTAGATAAAATAGTGGTAGCTTATCTCTAAAGAGAGACATGCCATCTCTGTTCATTTATGAGAAGAACATTACAAGAGGTTGACACCTCCTTTAACATAAAGTATAAAACCTTGAGAGGAACAATTCTTAAAGCTCCAAAACCCTAACCCTAGGAGATGGGGTGGAAAAATAAATATAGGCCTCAAGGAGCCTAGTTGATACAGCAACTTCCCTAGGCCTCAAGGAGCCTAGTTGATACATCAACTTCCCTAGGCCACAACTTTCACATAAACTCCATTTTGAGCATTTCATGGACCATGACAAAGTTTATTCCATGCTTTATGTGTTTGGTAAGAACTATACAAAGTAGTGTCAACTACCAAAAATACATGGAAAATGCTTTAAAAATGCACCAAAAGTTAAGGATTTCCATTAATGGAAAAGGTAAGTGGCCATTAATATCCACTAGGATAATGTAAAGTGCATTTTACAACCCAATATGAATGAGATATATAGAGTGAATTTTACAACTCCTTATAAATGAAATATATAACACAAATATATTATGTGCGTAACTTAAAAAAAATATAAATCTTAATTCAAAATATTTTAAATGTAAAGGTTTGTATGTAAATGTTTCTTATCAATAAATTTTTCTTTTCTCTATGATTACTTAATCTTCCGATCTCACTTCCTTCTTAAGGGAATCAATCATCATTCTATCCTAAATGTTGTAGAATCATCTCTGACATGTTGCACCCAGTAAGTATCCCACTAATATTTGACATGGGGAAGGCACTTAACGAGTGGAAAGGAAATCTCCTCACTATCATTTTTTTAATAGAGTAATAACCCTCTAACAGGATTAACCATTTCTCCAAAGAAACCACATCTATCTAGAATTTGAATAAAGGAATATCAAATTTACCTTGTGCATTGAAGGGCATTGTGGGCCTTGAATAATTTCTGGACGAAGTTATTTTTTGTCATTGGTACTGATCAAAGGATTTGGGAGAAATTGTCCATAATCACAATCCTCTATTGTGTAAGTGATTCCTCGAGGAACAATTTGATAAGATGACCTACCTTGTCCTATTTCCTTTTTCCCTCTATGGGAGGCCACTTGGGTCAATGAGGGTGGTCTTTACCAAGATTAGTTTCCTCAAGGTTGACCAACTTCTTGTACCTTGAACTCCTTGGGGACTTGCAAAAAAAAATAAAAAAGAGATGCATATTATTCTAATACAAATTACACGGAGAATGAAATGAAGATAGAAATATAGATGGAATCACACAAAGTTATTGCAAAGAGCAGACTAATACATTGAAACCCAAATTTTATTCATGAAAGAAATAAAAATATATTGCAATATGCAATGCAATACAAACTAGATAGACTAGTGGTAGCTTAGCTCTAATGAGTCATAATACAAACTAGATAAAATAGTGGTAGCTTATCTCTAAAGAGAGACATGCCATCTATGTTCATTTATGAGAAGAACATTACAAGAGGTTGACACCTCCTTTAACATAAAGTATAAAACCTTGAGAGGAACAATTCTTAAAGCTCCAAAACCCTAACCCTAGGAGATGGGGTGGAAAAATAAATATAGGCCTCAAGGAGCCTAGTTGATACATCAACTTCCCTAGGCCTCAAGGAGCCTAGTTGATACATCAACTTCCCTAGGCCACAACTTTCACATAAACTCCATTTTGAGCATTTCATGGACCATGACAAAGTTTATTCCATGCTTTATGTGTTTGGTAAGAACTATACAAAGTCGTGTCAACTACCAAAAATACATGGAAAATGCTTTAAAAATGCACCAAAAGTTAAGGATTTCCATTAATGGAAAAGGTAAGTGGCCATTAATATCCACTAGGATAATGTAAAGTGCATTTTACAACCCAATATGAATGAGATATATAGAGTGAATTTTACAACTCCTTATAAATGAAATATATAACACAAATATATTATGTGCGTAACTTAAAAAAAATATAAATCTTAATTCAAAATATTTTAAATGTAAAGGTTTGTATGTAAATGTTTCTTATCAATAAATTTTTCTTTTCTCTATGATTACTTAATAAATATACACTTAAAATATATCTTTATTTTAAATTACTTATAAAAAATAGAATTAAAATAGATTTTTAGTTAATTTTTATCGTTATAAAACCCATATACATATTTAAATATTACAAATTACATTTTCATCCCACTAAATTACCATAAAAAATCAAAATTTCAACCAATGAACATAAATGGTATAATATACTAGCATAGATCCATTTTAAATCTAAATCTATCATGAGTCCAACCTAATCAAATCCTTCAAACTTGAAACTTTTCCTCATTTTTTTTTTTTTAATTTAAATAGGTTTTCAAGTGAAGGGACTTATCCCTCTCATCCCATGATAGATCCATAGTTAATATGGATCTACTCTAGAAGAACTAGCACAGCCATAGTTAAAATGGATCTACTCTAGAAGAACTAGCACACATCTCTCTCGATATAATATGGATATTGAAATACTTTTTGTTATTAATATGTTTTTAAATGCCATGTGTCAACTCCATCTTGAGTATGGAAGGAACCTAGATGTTATAATATACTATCATAGATCCATCTTAACTCTAAATCTATCATGCATAGAGATATCAAATCTCTTGAGGTGAAAACCTTTGATTTCTCTAGAAGAGTGATAGATAGGTTGCACGATAAATCTAAAGTTGAGATGGATGTATGCTAGTATATATATGTATCTATTTGATCCATGTAGATAAATTTTGTATATATATGTTTCCTTTCTACATATCACCTTGTTTAATCAATATAAATGTTTGTATATGTTTAATTCATATAAATATTTATCATTAATATTTTGATTAAATGTCAAGTGTAAACTTGTCATGTTAAGCCAGGAAGGAATTATGGATGTAAAAAGAACCTTTGGCTAAAATCAAGTTCACCATATAACCGCTGGTGAGTCACTGAAATTATGAAAGAGTCAGTAAAATCAAGATCATCATATAACGGCTAATGAGTAACTGAAATCATGTTCACCATATGACTTTTTGTAGGAAGTTGAATGCTTTTCTTGTTATTTCATTGATAGTCTCTACGGAGATCCCTCACTTCCGAATTAAAGTTTAAGTTTGATTGAGACGCGTGAATCCTAGCGTTGCATTAATGCTCGATACACCCATTGTTCAAGAGAATTTCGAAATCCCTAATGTGATTGTGAAATGATATGTCTTTATATATTTTTAATCATATTACATGTTTCGCGAAATTGAACCATCGACAGAACTGTATTCAACGGGTAGGAATTTGGTTCGAACTCTCACTATATTTAGGACAGTGGAACCTTCTACTGTACCGGATTTCTGTACGGGCGATTTATCATAGGTTTTTCGTTTGGGAAGGGGACAAAATCTACTTTATTTTCGAAAAAATGACTTAGATTTACCATGAATTTATATCCGAGATTTATATATTATGAATCTCCATCTAAGAGTTTTACGGTTTTTACCCCCAATGACCCGACATCTTAGATCTTCGAAAAAATGAATCGCGCAGAAAACAAAACTGGCCAGTGGTTATTAATTGATTCCATTCCGTATGTAATGATTTCTTGGCGAGAAAGTACCAACGGTCTGGTTTTCCTTTACACGACGATTTCACTTAATTTTTGAAACTTAAATTTGCCAGGAATCTTAGAATTTCGACAAAATGATGATAAAACGCGGAACAATGAATCGACACCATTCCGTTTGTATCGCTTTTGTAGGGAACAAGTACCAATGGTCTCGGTCCCCATTACCTGACGAATTCCCTTACGCAAACGGTGGAACATTATAGTGTCATTCCTCTATAAAACCTCATTACAACGCACAAACAGGCAGGCCATTTTCGTTACTGACCCCGCTCCCCAATCTCTTGATCCATCTTTCCTTCAAAGAATTTGATGGGCAGTTGTTTATCTGGTAGATCAGATGATCTTCCGACTGCCAAATTAGTGGTCATTGAGGAACAGGCAGCTGGATTGATTAGAGAGTTCCCGGAGAATGTGAAGGTAGCAGAAATAATAAGAGAGAGGCCGGGCTTCTTCGTTTGCCATGCCGATTCGATGCGTTACGATGAGTATGTTTCTCCCCTTTCTGCAGAACAGGAACTGCAAGTGGAGCATCTCTATTTTATGCTTCCTGTAACCAGACTGCGTCGTCCTCTGCACGCCACCGATATGGCTGCATTGGCCATGGAAGCCAGCGCTGCCATGGAACGGAGCCGCCACCGCCGCAAGAAATTAGGCCGACGATGTAGCCTCGAAATCACGCCGGGTGTGATAATGATGGAACAAGAAGTAGCTGAGATCAATCATCTGGATCGACGCCATACTGATCATGAAATAATATCTCCCGGACAATTTAAGGGCGAGGGTTATAATTCAGAAACGTTGGAATGGAGAGTGGGTGTTGGTTTTAGGGCACGGTCTGTTCGCTATAAAATGCAGCGCACAGCGTCCGGGCGGAAAAAGGTTAATACGGCCTCCTTCAATGGCCCCTGGAGAAGGAAGCTTCCGACCATCTATGAGGAGGGCTTCCATTCCTTATCGACATCGCATAGGAGAATGCAAAATCATTTCTCTTATTAAATCGTCTGCCGCCGCCCATATCCCGTCGATTATCGAGCAAACATGGAATTGGGTACCGAGAATAGAATTATTGTCCCTGATCACCACTGAGCCATGGAAGCGAACGAATATGAATAGAATGTCGTGCAAGGGTTTAGGAGGTATAAACCATCCAATAGTGCATTGGAAATGTCATTGGAGTGATATTTTGTTTCGAATACAGCGTTATAATCGGTGACCGAGCCATGGAAGTGGAAACAGAGCTTCGCGAATCCAGCGCTTCCTGGCCTGATCTGTTCCTTTTCCTTCACGCGTATCTGTAATTGTTCCTTTTCCTTCACGCGTATCTGTAATTGTTCCTGAACGCCGCGAAATTATATCGGGCCATTTCACCTCTGTACTATTATTCCTCAGTCGATAATGGCTGATTTTCTTAGACTCTCAATGAATATTTTGAAATGAAATATATTTATTGGTCTCTCATTTAATATTTTGAAATTAGATATATTTTTGTTATAAATATTATGTTTCTTTTTTCTGTAATTCTTTCCGCTCTGATATTAAACCGCGACTCATAAACACAAGAATCGAACTGGTGACTTTTCGCGAATCAAAAAAGTGTAGGCATGTTTTATAATCTTATTAATGATATTATATTATTAAAAGATTATATTATTAATTAGCATACTTCATCAATGAGTGAATGAGAATGCTCAATTGATCGGAAAAATAAACTTTGAATGAAGTAAGAAAGAGATAATGAGCTATATCTCTATTGTGGAATTGGAATTGAAACGAAATCTCATCATGTAATAAGGATAAGTTGAGATATGTTTTAAGCAGAGATCTTATGTTAATTTGATTTAATATATTAATTATATAAATGCGATTTAATTATAAATATTGTGAAGCATGTTTTGAACAAAGATATTTTGTTAATAATATAAATCAGTTTTAATCAAATATTTTTTAAATATTTTTTTAGAAAATATATTGTATTGATAAATCATTTTTTTTTAAATATATTGTATTGATAGTTTCATTAAAATTAAATATATATAAATTATTCATTTTAATTTTTAGTTTTAGTCATGTGGGATCGCAGATGGTGTGAGCCACATCAATCCTTAATATGGTTGGATTTTAACATCACGAAGTGTCTTAACAACACAAATTGGTGACTTTAACATCATAGAGTGCCTTAACAATACACTCAGTCACGAGTGTCCTACACCTAGGAGACAACATAATTTCATTTCAATCTTTAATTATCATTTTTAAATCAGTTTTAATCAAATATCTTTTAAATCATTTTTTGAGAAAATATATTGTGTTGATAGTTTCATTAAAATTAAATATATATAAACTATTCATTTTAACCTTTAGCTTTAGTCATGTGGGATCACACTTGGTGTGAGCCACATTAACCTTTAACATGGCTTGATTTTTTGTCTCCGCAGGTTTCGAACTGGTGACTTTAACATTATGAAGTACCTTAACAACACAAACTGATGACTTTTTAACATCACAGAGTGCCTTAACAATACACTCCGTCAAAACTGTCCTACACCTCAGAAACAACATAATTTCATTTCAATCTTCAATTATTTAAAAAAAAAATTTGAAAAAATAGATAAAATATTTAAAACAATCCAATTCCATGAAAGAATTAAATGACACTAAGGGGATTTGTACACTGGATAATAAAGAGAATCTTTTGAAAACTTTTAGTGATAAGATTACTTATTTGGCATCCGTTTCATGTCTTTCTACTTAAACAAACTTCACTACAAAAGTTTATTTTTTATTCCATGCTTCCTTTTATTTTTAATTAGTGATAAGATTACTTATTTGGCATCCGTTTCATGTCTTTCTACTTAA
>CBVK0102219835.1:0-17368 GCA_900067695.1 Picea abies
AATTCAAGCTAGTGTGAATGAGGGATTTAAAAGAGACAAACTTCCAAAAAATTTGTTATTTCATTTACAGGATAACACTACCATTGCATATTTCGATGGGGCAACGCATCAAAGTGGGGCTTATTGTGGAGCAGGAGGTATTCTAAAACTTCCAGATCATACTTGTATTAGATGGACCTTTAATGTTGGACAAGGCACTAATACAAAAGCCAAATTACTTGGGGCTTGGGCAGCGATAAGATTGTCTTTACACTTTTCCATCAAAAGAATACACCTAGCGGGGGATTCCAAAGTGGTGATTGCATGGCTGGATAACAAAGGTAGTCTCAAAGTCTGTTCGATCGAAGGTTGGAAATTGAGAATAAAGGAGATGGTGAAGGACTTTGATTACATTAGATTTGATCATATTCATGGAGAATTTAACATGGACGCTGACTACTTATCCAAGCAAGCATCAAGTGAGCCAGAAGGAGGCATCATATATTACACCTGGCATAATAACTTAGAGGGGGGAAATAATACTATCAACATATACTAGTAAATGGCTATTTTTTGTTTTTTCACTGGCCATTGTTAGGGAGACACATGGCAGTTTATTGTTTAGAGTTTTTGCTATGTCTGTTTTGATCAGTTTTAACTTTAGTTATATCATAGTATGATGATAGCTAAGGGTTCCAACAACGATTGTACTTGTAGTCTTGGGGCCAAGTTGTTTTGGGCTATATGTTTTTACTATTTTGTTTTTTTTTTAAAGTTACTTTTCTGGAGTATGAAAAGTAGCTTCATATTTCTGTGAAGAGGAAGTGGAGAGAAATGTATTTTGTGGAGGTCGTGTAGAAATTTTGATGAAGACATAGTTGTAAAATTTTTATATTCTCTTAATATAAATGAGATAATTTTTCTATTGGAAAAAAAAGAAAATGAGATGCATTTTATGTTGAGTGTATTGTATTAAGGAGGATGAGATGCATTTTATGTTAAGTTGGGGTGGGACTACGAAGATGTATGAATATATTTAAAACAATTGTATGATAGACAATTGTAATACAAATCAATATGATAAATGAGTGCCATAAACAAAAGAAAGAGCATGTAAGATGTGAATCGGAAGCTTAAGACTTGATATATTATAAAATATATGTTATTATTCAATAAATTTATTTCATTGTATTAAATAATTGTTTAAAAAGATGTGACTTTATACTAAAAATATAATCATTACATTAATCATTTAATTAGTAATTATTGAACATTGTAATATACATAAAGTATATTATAAGTCATCCATATTTCAAATGCTTCATCCTTCAAGCATTGTTATTTTTTATGGTTAGAGTTTTTTTTTTTTTTTTAGATTTTGGATTCTCCATATCACATATAAAATTGTTTATCCTTGCAAGTGCATAATTCTTGACTATACTCATGAACATCTAATATTTATGTGTTTTCCTTGGATTTCATAATCAGTTTTTCCTTAGTTGCTCTTTTCAAATTGAGATTAATATTACTCTCTAATTTGGAGGCTATCTCCACAAGTGATGCTAGTGACTCTACGTTTCCCCAATTCTTAACCTCTGTAAGAGTAGTAAGTCCATCTTGCAGACATGCAAATTCTTCTGCAATCTCTTGTTTCTCATGTAAGTCAAGATTGAATCTATAAGAAGCTTCAACATAGAACAATGCATCTTTGAGGCGTACATGTGCAATCCATTTGATATCAAAGTATTGATTAAGCGGCGGGAGGTCGAGGGCTACAAATGCTTGATTGTAGTAAATGTTGAGGCGTACATGTGCAATCCATTTGATATCAAAGTATTGATTAAGCGGCGGGAGGTCGAGGGCTACAAATGCTTGATTGTAGTAAATGTTGACCTGCCTGGCAGCCTTGGAACAAAGGGAATTCAGGTAGCCATGAGAGATAAGGTCGTGGAAGAGGCATTCCTGAGCTTGAGCAAGCATGAGAATCTTCAGCATGTGCATGCATTTCACAGAGACGTCCAAGGTGCACTCCCCTTTGGAAGCCTTGACAAAGATATTATCTCTGAGAAAAGAAAATGCCTCGGCTGCTACCTGGAATGCCTTGTTAGCCTCGTTGGGCTCGTCAGCTGAAAGAGCGATATGGTTGTGAATGAATCCCAAATTGAAGATGATAGCGAGTTTCTCCAAATAGATGTTGTGCTCCGAGGATTTTTATCATTTGGATCATTTGGATTGTTATCAGGATGAACTACCCTAGCCTTCATGTAATAAGATTTCTTGATCTCTGTTTCCGAGGCTGTGTGACAGACTCCAATCATGTCGTAGTAACTAGTTTCCTTAATCATTTATACAAATTCCATAATTTCTAGAGAATCAGATGCAAAATTGATGTCCTCCACGAACTCCGCTTCAAATATGGATTTGTTTCTTTTCCCTGTATCTTCGATTGCCACATGATTCTCGTTTAAGGTGGACTTGAGAACAAAGGCAACGTTGGCATGCTTTTTTCTTTGGTTATTACCATAAAAAACAATTAGCTTGACGACCTCAGGGTCCGTCTTGGTAATGGAAGGATTCTTCTGGAGTTCTTCTTGAAGCGAGATTTGGTTTTGGCAAGAACCCATCTCTTTTAAGTACGCCAAGATTGCCTTCTCTAATTGTTCTTCTATTATTTCTTTTACAAAATTCTTCATTTCTTCAAGAGCGTTGCTCATATTTCCCAAACTGGTTATAATTTTCATGTTTTTATGAATGGTATTTTCCATTTTGAACGCACGTGCTTTTGGCTTTCACCAAGATTTTCGCTTTGATACCACTTGGAAGCTTAAGACTTGATATATAAAATATATATATTATTATTTAATGAATTTATTATTTGTTGTCTTATTCAATGTACAACGACGTGTATAAATACACGTAAATGAGTAAAGTCACATCTTTTTGTCTAGAAAGACGTGACTTTACATTATAATTATTACATTAATCATTTAATTAGTAATTATTGAACATTGTAATAAACATAAAGTATATTACACTAACACAAAAGTGTAAAGGGATGTGACATGAAGAAGAGCACTACAAGAAGTTCATGTGGAGGGAATGCACACAGGATGAGAGCACATGACATACGTTAGGTACAATGAGTATGGTTCAAGGGTATTGGAGACAAGCATGTATGATAGATGCATGATAGCTAGCATGTGTGACAATGATGAGCATGGAAAGTGCACATGACAAAGGAAGAGCTTTAAATGAAGATACATAAATGAATACAAAGAGCTTGAAAGGAAGGTGAAGAGTTAGTTGGACACAAAGAGATACAAATGGGAGATGAAGACTTGGAAGAAGCTACACAAATAACCAACAAAGTGAATACAAAAATATGGTGGTTGTCATTTGAGTCGAGTTAGCTCGGAGTCCATATGTATCTCAAGAATTAGAAGTTTGTAATTGTAGAGAGTCAATTGAGAACTAGAGTAGATCAATAATGCATAGGCCATACATATCTACATGTATATTGGTCTTTGTGAATGAGAATGAGTAGACCTAATCCCCTTACCACTTTGATGTGGTTTCAAATGTTGTCTAAGTGACTTGTATGGGCATTTAATCCCCTTTAACATATCTATGTTCTACTATGCATGTCACAGATTTCTATGCTTAGTTTGTAGAGTTCAAAATGATGGAGATTTGGGCCCATCATGCTATGGTAGAAGTGATCCATGAACTCTTCGCATGCTCGTGTAATGATGCATTAAACTTAGGAGTTGTCGAATCTTGTAGCAAACTTTCCTCTAGTTGTTGGAATTCAATGATGTAGGAAGTTAGAGTTCTCATTGATCAAAATTTTGACAATCTTAATTGATCAAAAATTGGACAAAACCCCTAACAACATTGTTCCACTATGCACAAAACTTGAATCATAATGTAATTTTGAACATGCCTGAAATTTCTATCAAATTCCTATCAAATTTTGTAACACTAAAGAAGATCCTTTTACTACAAAATTAGCTTTCTCCATAATGAATAGATTAAATATGAATAAGTCTAACCCAAACCCATATAAACCCATATTTATATACACCTTGAAATTACAAATATACATATTTTAAAATCACACAAATTACCAACACTTCAAATAATATAATACTTAATACCCGCATCATACATCTTTGTGAGCTAATTGTAACTCAAACATATAAACATAATAGATCAACATTTTTGTTAGCTAATTGTAACTCAAACTTATAACATACTAGATCAACATTTTCACTTAAGATGTAATAAATTCTCAAAGACCTTGATAGTGGCACACCCTTTGATGAATGCATTCATTTTTTTTTTTTATCTATCTTTGAGAGTGACACACCCTTTGATGTGATAGCAAGTGAATGATTTTTTTTAATCTATTTTTGTTTTTCAATTAAGTGATAAGATTATGAAGAGTGTTTTATGTTTAGAATTTGTATTTTTTTTTATGTTGTCAAAATTATTTAGAAAAAATTATTTATTTTTGTTTTTCAATTAAGTGATAAGATTGTGAAGAGCGTTTTATGTTTAGAATTTGTGTTTTTTATGTTGTCAAAATTATTTAGAATTTGCATTTTATTTCATTTACATTTATAATTAAAAGTTTTAATTATAAATGTTAATATATATATATATATATATATATATATATATATATATATATATATATATTTTTTTTTAATAATACATTTTTTTATTATAATTTTAATTAAAATTAGGGAATAATTTCAAATACAAATAAAATTTTATGATAATATAAATTTATATTTATGTAAAGTAAATAATATTTTTTAAATTAAATGTCTATATTTAAAAAATAATTTAATTTTGGAGTAATTTTTTTTATCACAACTTTTATTAAAATTAGGGAATAATTTTAAGTAAAAGTAAAGTTTTATTCTAATATAAATTAATATAAAATTCATGTAAAATGAAATAAGGTTTTTTTTTTTAATTTTTTTTTGAAAATGTCCCATTATCAAAAATCCACTCAAAATTCATTATCAATTTAAACTTTAATTTTCTATATAATCTAATTTCAATAATTAAATTTCTTTCCTATAAAATTAAATCTCGCAATATAAATTTAATCACCTCGAAATATACTATGCCCGCCATTTTTATAAGGAATCTACAGAGCAAGTGGGATTAAGCACTCCCACACATTAATAACCGTAATGGTACACTCCATCAAATTAATACCAAGCCGAAATGAAAAAGACATGGCGATACCACTAAGAGATTTAATTACGTGTAATATAATAATTACCCATACTAAATTAGTAATTAATGATGCATCATGTATGCTCGTGCAAGGCATACATGGTGTAATGTCCCTTTGCCTACGTGGACTACCCGCCGGCGGAGGCTCGGGCAGCCCGTCATGTGACCGTGGCGTGATGGGGTCATTTAGAGGGCTAAACAGCGGTATTTTGACGGGGTCAGCGGGTTTGGAGATTTACAGCGGGTTTGGGCCCAGGTTTTGGGGTGGTCGGGATTGCTTTGAAGGAAGAGTTGAGCGGGGATTGGAGGGATGTAAAACATAAGGATTTGGAGGAGGAGAGAGGAGGGTTTTGGAGGGGTTTTGGTGAAGTGGGTAGCGAATCAGATGCGAGGATAAAGGTCCAGCTATAATGGGGTTGTCGTATTTAAAGGCAAATGGGTGAGCCGCGCAGGAAATTCGCGAGCGTGGGATTGTGGGGGTGGCGATTAAGCCGTGTAGTCATAGGACCCATATCGGTTTCGCTGTGATTTAGCCACTTTTAAATACCCGCCGAGAGTTGGGGACAAAATGTGTGCACTATAGCTGCAGGGAAGACAATACGATAAACATACGCTGATATAAGTGTCTGTATTTCTGGGTCTCTGGAATTTAAGCTGAAACAGATGCTGTGGGCCTAGATTTTGGAGTTCTGATAATGGCTCTCGTTGTTTACGGCAACGTAGCAGCCTCAGCATCTGCTTCTGCCTCTGCATCAGCCACAGGAGCCACGGAACAAGCAACAGAGGAAGTGGGTACCTTGAAAAAGGGCCCATGGACCTCTGCAGAAGATGCGATTCTCGTTGAGTATGTGAAAAAACACGGTGAAGGTAACTGGAATGCAGTGCAGAAGCATTCAGGGCTGTCCCGGTGTGGGAAGAGCTGCAGGCTGAGGTGGGCTAATCATTTAAGGCCTAATCTGAGAAAGGGTGCCTTCACAACTGAGGAGGAGCGGAAAATTCTTGAACTCCATGCGAAGCTTGGAAACAAATGGGCACGAATGGCTGCCCAGGTGAGTACCCACTTCACCCAAGAGCCCTTATGTGCATTCAGTATTAAGGTCTTGTTTAGTATCTTAGTACCTACTTCATGTGCATTCAATATTAAGGTCTTGTTTAGCATCTTAGCACTCACTTTACCCAACAGTAGCCCTCACGTCCATTCAATTTTAAGGTCTTGTCAAGTGACTTGTGTTTCTTTTATCAGCTTCCTGGACGAACAGATAACGAGATAAAAAATTACTGGAATACCCGTATCAAGAGAAGACAAAGAGCAGGCCTCCCTCTGTATCCACCAGATATACAGCTCCAGAATTCAAATCAAAAGGCCCCACAAACACCTACGGAGCTTAACAGTGTAGATGCACCATACGAGCGTCGCCCTCCAAACAACCCCCTGATGTTCAACGCTAAGGCTGAAATTGGTACTGCTAACTTTGATGGTCTGAAGCATGTTAACACGAGTCCTATGCCATTTTCTGGGTTGGGTGATGTTTTATTGGGCTCTATGTTTCATCAGGCAAACCCAATCCAGCGCCTCAAAAGACTCAGGGACACTGGTTTCTCCATGGGATCGCCTTCCAGCGCTTTCGGTCACGTGGGGGTGAATGGTCACATGGGGATGAATGATGTCAGTAAGAGTTTGCAGCCTTGTTTTAAGGCTAGACATCCTTACCCCCAAGCTGCTAGATCGGATTCATTCGCTGCTCAAGGCTGCCTCCCCTATGACCCTGATTTCATCAGCACTAGTAATTTGCCCCTGGGAGGGTTTTCGTCAGGCATCCATGCCGTTATGAATGGTACTTTCTCTGCTTCTAGGCCTTTTTCCGGCCGGAAGTCGGAGCTCCCTTCAAGCCAATTTGCTGAGTCTGTGCAGACTGCAGGCTCAAGCGTCAATCCAGTTTTAAATATGAGCAATCCTCTTTCACTGCCCCCGCTTCCCACTCACATGACCAATCAAGTAGATTTCATCTTTTCTACGCAAAAAAATAGTGGGTTATTGGAAGCAATGTTGGAAGAATCTCAAACGATGAGCGGGGTTAAGGCTCCTTCCTCTTCAAATTCCTCTGTTGACTTGCAGGGAGTTTCCATTAGCAGTAACAGTAACGCAATGAGCAATGTGTTTCCTTTCCCGAGCAAGATAAAGCGTGGCGATAACAGTGATCCAACTACTCCCTTGGATGGTCATACTTTCTCGGTGTTTAGCGAGAGCACTCCTCCTTTGGGTACTAGTCCATGGGATGAATCATCGTCCGCACAGTCACCAATTGGTATGGAGCTTATTCCTAACCAACCTGTTTTTTTATTTTTATTTTATCTGAATAATTAGAACATAATGTTTACAATTTCTGCAAGAGATATATGTACTCACCATTTATGGTATTCTAACCCAGAAGTGCATTCATTCACAAGCATTTTTTTTTCTCTATTTCTATCTTTCAGAATTATTTTATGTAAACACCAGAGTTGTGTCGATGCCACTTAAAATTATGGATAGAGAACAGTATT
Organism: Picea abies; assembly: GCA_900067695.1. Lineage (NCBI taxonomy): Eukaryota > Viridiplantae > Streptophyta > Pinopsida > Pinales > Pinaceae > Picea > Picea abies. Next base: position 7,777 of record CBVK0102219835.1, read on the forward strand.
TTATACCAGTCTTTCTTTCCATCCATGGTATTGTAACCCATAAGTGCATTCATTCACAATCATTTTTTTTTCTCTATTTCCGCCTTCACATTATTTTATGTTTACACCAGAGTTGTGTCGATACCTCTTAAAATTATAGATCGAGAACAGTATTTGTACCAGTCTAGATGGTCTGAGGATCATTTGTCATTATGTTAGGCTGGATAAATGCAAACTTAATTGATCTTAACTACTCAGTTTGTTTTAATCTTTGGTTTAATCAATTTTAGAAATCTGCTGGTGTTAATAGTTAGTCAATAACTGTAGCTTCAACTCCCAATGGATTATTCCACACTAGCTCTTGGTAGAAACAGTAATGCCAATATTGGATTAATATATCATTGGATAAGTATTTTGTTTAATTTTGTATGTCATGGCTATCTTCTGTTGAGATTTCCTTTGCTGAATCTGAACTATCACTTGTTCATGTAAAAAATCTATTGAATTTAAACTTAAACTATATAGGTATCCTGATATATTTACTGCATTTGTTATTACAGGAAAGATCATGAAGTCAGAAGAGCCAAATGAGGAGTTTATCTCCCCTGGTAGCTGTGAAAAAATATTGGATTTCACACCAGATTTATTGCCGGATTTTGATTGGAATGAACAGATTGATGACACGGAGAAGGAACAATCCAATCTTGATGATGCGTTGGCTTCCATGGAGAAGGAACAATCCCATATTGATGATGCGTTGGCTTCCATGGAGAAGGAACAATCCCATATTGATGATGCGTTGGCTTCCTTTTACCCTGGTGATTTGGCACCTTCCAGTCAAACATGGGAAGTTGATTCTTTCCCATGGAGTAATATATCTGGTGTCTGTTAAGCTACAAATCTTCATCGAATACTATGCATATTTATGGTGTTTTAGTGTTTTTGCTCATCTAATGCAAGTAGGCTGAGTTAGATTTTCACCAGCAGAGGTGCATATTATGTAAGAAGTTTGGTTTAGATACAGTGTGACTAGGTAGCTAATGCGAGCTTTAAGCTATATGGTAAATGTTAGTCAAATTTGAATGTTGCAACTGTCTCTCTCAAACTATATGCGATAGATATCCTACCATTCATGTTTAAAGGAATTTGTATGGCTATACTTTTCAGTGGTCTGGCTCTTTCAAAGCTGATATAGCAGACTTGACATTTTATATGTTATGCATAATTTTTTTGGCTGTTTGCCCCTGGTTCATTTTTTATATTTTTGTTTGTCTGTGATACATTTGAATGGTATGCAGATTTAGATTTTGGCAGCTTGCATATGATATATACCATGAAATGCTGTGTCTTACTGTGCAACAATGGTTTAAATTATATGATTTGCAAGCTATGTACATCTCTAATTCTGGTAAAATTTTAAAGGGCATTTGAATTATATTTTATTATAACTGCATTTGTCTTCTTCTTTAGCCTTTTGCTTTGCCTTTGCTAAGCGTGTTGTGGACTTCATATTGTTATTTTCCTGGATATATTAAAGGCTCTGTTCTGTTGTTCGTTTCTGCATGTTATGCTGGGTACCATTACCTGAAGCTTTTGTTGCTTTATTTATTGGATTGTGCTTAAAACTATTTCAGAGTTCTTCAAGTCAATCTGAAGTATTAGGTGTAATGTGCACTGTAATTGTAGTTTTTCAATCTTTCGCAGCATAATGCCTATGAAGTGAATATTGCATGTATTATTGTTGGTTATGTTTGTTCTTCCCTGGCAGAGTTTTCCCAAAGAAATCTTTATTCACCCTAAAAATTAGAGGTATATCAAAATAAGATCTTCAGCTGTTACCCTGAACAGGATTACGACTGTAGCTCTGGGCAAAACCTCCCCTTTTGTAACTAACAATACAAAAAATGGATTGCTTACAACTGAAACAAAAGGAAATACGTTATCCACAGTGCCTGATTAAGGCCTCTTGGAATAGCAGAACAAAGTCCAAGGTGAAAGAGTACAGGTCTAACGTAGCCCAGTAGCTCAGAAACTGATCGACTCTAAACAGCAAAGATTTTAAAGGCCAGTCCCGTCTGATACGGCTGACAGTGATGTCTAGGCTGTACAACCCGAATTCCTGTGAAGGTTCAACTGCCTTTACCTGCTCCCATGCATTAGAAAATTTCACTGCCAATCTAGCCCAGTCCCCCAGTCTCCACTTAAGAGAAATATTGAATTTTGCAAAACTTATAAACTAACCTCGCTTGATTCCTTAATGAAGAACCAGATTTTATTTAATTCCATTTACAGTCTGACTGGGTTTAAAGGTTAATAACATGTGTTTCCTCTTAAGAGATCACAAGTTCAAATCCAGAGGGGTAGGGTATGTATACCTCTGTAGACTTTACCAGTCAAATCTCTGAGTAGAGGGGTCCCTTGTTCTACAAACAAGAGATCTCATACACCAATTTAATATCTGGCTTGACCCTGACCTTAAAAATAGATTATTATTATTATTAGTTAATTTGTAAAAACTTAAACATATGTGATTAGGACCTGGACTTCATAAATATTTCAGTTTTCGTTCCTAGACAGCAGGGAGATTAGGACTTGGACTTCATAAATATTTCAGTTTTCATTCCTAGACAGCAGGGAGATTAGGACTTGGACTTCATAAATATTTCAGTTTTCATTCCTAGACAACAGGGAGGCCATTGAATGAGGGAGGCCATTGAATGAGCGTGATGGATGCATCTCTAGGCTCTACAACAGTGGAAAATAAGCAAGTGCAGTAGTCTTTACGATAAGTTCATTCTTGCATTATTTCTTATATTTTTATTTGAATATTGATGACAAAATATATTTTTATTTGAATATTGATGGCAAAGATGTGCTTGTGACATTTTAGAAACAAAATACTGGTGGGAATGGCAAATCTCCCTCGTGTTGATTATATAGCTTTGCATCTTATGCTTACAGTCTATGAAACTTATTTTTCTTTTGGTTTGTTTGAAAAGAATACGGATCTGTGCGATTTTTTTAATACATGAAATTTAATTTTTCAATGGGGTTGGTGTGGTGTGAAATGAAATGAAAGGAAAAGAACATGGGATTTAATTTTATTTGATGTTTTTTAATTTTATTTTGAGATAAGAATATTTTTAGATAGAAAGTTTGATATTATAATGGTTTGAAAAGAATAGGTATCTGTGCTATTTTTTTCAATACATGGAAGTTAATTTTTCAATCTATATATATTTATTTCAACAATGTATTGTGTGGATGTGTATAATTATAATAATAAATAATGAGATGTGGCATATATAATATTTTAAATAGTTTTGAATTTAAATTCTCATTTTTGTTTTCACATTCATTAAATAGTTTTTAAATTTTATATTCTGGTCTCTTCTTTTTTCTGTAATCCCTATTTTCTCAACTGTAATTTATTAGTGTTACACATTTTACAAATATAACTACCATCCAAAACTGTAAAACACGTTTTTTAATTCTTTTTGTCAAAGAAAAAATATATTTATATTCAAAGTTCAATCCTCAAGTGTTAGTTTTGTACTAAAAAGAAAGATCTAGAGATGACCTAAATCCTCAAGTGTTATTTTGTACTGAAAATAAAAATCCAGAGATGGCCTAAATCCTCAAGTCTTATTGATCTAGACCAATTCTATCTACACCCTTCAAAATTATTTTTCCAAAAAGACCTTCCAAAACACTTAGTTCTTCGATACTGTTCAGCAATATTCAAATACAAACCATAATATTAAAAACAGAAATTTAAAAGTTCTGAATGGAGTTTTGGCTTCGAGCCACAACCTCGCTTCTGTACTTATTTGTTTTACAAAGCTTCGTTTTTTTATTGCTCAATAGATTTTGAGGTTAACACTACTCCTTATTATCAATAAATATTATACTTTTACTTAATCCATGACTGAACGACTGAACTGGGATCGAACTTGACCTGGGTTATTTGACACATATTTTTAATCTCCATAATTTGACAAAAATCCATATAAAACGATTACAGCTTAATTTGGAAATGCCTGGACACTTTTTTTATCCCATAATTTGATAAAAAATCCAATGAAATGATCACAGCTCAATTTGGAAATGCCTAAAACCCTAGGGTGGAGGAACTCTGAGCATTTCTGAGGTAGATCAACAATTGGCTGCTGGATTTCAGTGGAAAATGTGCTGGAAAACACAGTAATCATGTGTTTTTAAGAAACATTATCCCATGTACATGGTACATAGGAAAAAATCCAATGAAATGATCACAGCTCAATTTGGAAATGCCTAAAACCCTAGGGTGGAGGAACTCTGAGCATTTCTGAGGTAGATCAACAATTGGCTGCTGGATTTCAGTGGAAAATGTGCTGGAAAACACAGTAATCATGTGTTTTTAAGAAACATTATCCCATGTACATGGTACATAGGATTCTGAAAGTGATGCCCGGGCAAGTGAATGCAAATTCCCACGCCAGCCCAACCGACAGAATGAAGACAATATGATTATTGGGCATATTCTCTGAAACAGGCACGGAAGATCCATGTGGACCAAGTGGCGGTGATAAAATGGAATTGCGAGTGGGGGCTAACGGTTTTTTTCCTACAAAACTGGGCACTGATGGCTGTCATTTTCCTATTTTTGCCGAACCGGAAATTTAGAGGAAGGGTTGGGTAAAGTACAAGTGGACAGTCCCCATTGGCTGCGGATATGAAGTTTTGGACTGAGCATAATCTAGGTTGCGGAATTCATATGAATAATGGAAGCAGAAGAGTTCGGAAGCACCAAATTTGGCTATCCTACAAAGTTGGGGGAGATGTAAGTCCTCGTGGGGAGTACCTCTTAATTTGGGAGATGCCCTGTCTGACTATTAATACCCAGCTTATTCAACTTAATTAATGGTTATCGTTATGCATCAACAGCATGATCGTCACTGCCCATGTGGATGCATGTATGTATGGCATGTCTTCTGGAAGTATGTATGGTACCAATGTCGCCGGTTTCGTTGGCAGAAGTCGACAAAAGTGGAGGATTATTTAATACCAAATCAAATTTTGCCAAATTGGCTTTTGTATTTTGACAACGTAAAGTTCAGCGAGAGCAATGTAATTGGACGGGGATAAAGTTAGTTAGAGCAGCGTGGGAGCCTGGCTGTCCCTCTACTCATCGTACAGCCGATAGTGATATGTGTTTTCCATGTGCAGTCTCAACTCTTTCCTTTCAAACTTTTTTTTCAAGACGTTTTGGATATTTATATTACAATTTGCAAGTGTAAGTAATGTATTGAGAATTCTGAGGTCAAACAATTTTATAAGGATTTTTTGGTATTAATAATTGTAAAGTAGTGTAAGGTCAAACAATTTTATAATTAACAATTTCACTAATTTATATTTAATCGATGAATGGCATAGAAATTGATATCACGAAGAAACTCTTTGATAATCAAAATTAATCAAATTATGATTAAAAAGATTAATATATAAATTATGATTAAAAACTATTAATATAAAGTTTAAATAGGTTAAAAATAAAATATTTAAACAAAGTTAATATACTTTTGAAATTAATTTTAAAAGTAGAATAATAAAACAATTCTAAAATAAAAATGGTAAAATAAAATTTTATTATTATTATTATTTATCTCAATTATAACTATAAGTAAACATCACAATATAATATCTTAAATAATTTTTAAACTTTTTCATTTACATTATAATTTAAAAAAGAATCATATGTAAATGTCATATAAAAAAAATTATACAAAAATATTTTCAAAATTTTAGGTTTTCTAAAACTTTTGATAATATTTGTAAGGACTTAGATTTATAGTTTAATAATATTTGTAAGGACTTAGATTTGTGATCTCTTCTACAAAATTTGATAACAACATGAAGAGATGAGCACGATATTTAATATTCAAATCCAATGCATACTATAAATTTTCATGATTCCACAATACAACACAATAAGATAAACTCAATATTTAATTTTCAAATCCAATGCATACCTTCAAATGTTTAGGATATGATAATAAACATAACATAATAACCAAAATATTCAATGTTAAAAGCAATACATATTGTAATGAGATTTCTGATTTTTTCGATTTAAAAGATGATGTTCTATGTCACAGTGTAAACAATTTTAACTTTGTGATTCTGAAACTCTAAAGCTTTGCAAATGAATCTTTACCACAACTTCATTGTTTACCATAGCCTTCATCGATAGAGAGTCGGTCTCCATTTTCCAATTAGAATTCTTAAAAGAAAAGTTTGATCAATAATAATAGAGGGAAATAAGACAACCTACAAACCCAATGAAGAGGAAATGGATCTTCAAAAAATTGGGATGATTTTGGTGATTGGAACTTGAATTCCGAAGAGTTGAGGAAGATGTTGTGACTTGCATCAAATATGTTTCTTTTTCAATAAAGCATCTTGTAGTAGGCAAAGAAGTAGGTGGAGATCCATTTGGACTTTGTCTTTTTGAATTATATCTATACTAGCATTTGAATAACAAAATGTGTGCCCTTGTTGGATTACAATGATTGTTGTTCTCCCTTAGAACAATATAAAACATATACAGTTGTCACAAAATGGTACCATAAAAGAAGATATGGAGAGATTTTTGGACAACCTCAATTCCATTTTTTTCTAGTGTTATTACTATAAAGTTTAAATACGGGCGATGACTTGGTACCATTCATTACTTGAATGGTTATGCCCCAATCTTCGATCATGTTGTGACATAATACATGACATTATACATGTACCTACATCATAAATTATAAAATGTTAAACTAAACTAATGTATTTTTGGAAATGTATTGAATGTGAAAAGTATGTAAATTATAAAATGTTAAACTAAACTAATGTTTTTTTGAAAATGTGTACAATGTCAAAAATATGTTTTTGGCAAAGAAAATGGTTCTTTACTAAAATGGCTTTGTTTAATATGTGTAGTGCTAATTCTTTTCTTACAAACTTATTTTTTAAACTTAGTTTTGAATATCTATACTACAATTTATTAGATATAAGAAAAATTCCATAAATAATTTTTTTTTTATTATATAAGAAAAACTCCTTAAAATAGTAATTTATTTATTTTATTTTGTGAACTTGTATATTATTAAAATAAAAAAATAATTTATCTATTTTATTTTTTGAATTTATATCAAAATTAATCAAATTATGATTAAAAAAGATTAATATACAATTAAAATAAAATAGGTTCAAAAATAAAATATTTAAACAAGGCTGAAAAAGGTTAAAAAATTAGAAAAGTTAAAACATTTCTAAAATAAAGTAAAATAAAATTTTATTAATTTTTTTAATCTCAATTATAAGTCAACATCACAATGTGGTATCTTAAATAATTTTGAAAAGTTATTATTTACATTATAATTTAAAAATTAATATGAAAATATCATGTAAAAAGCATTACATAAAGATAATTTAGAAATTTTAGCTTCTTAAAAGCTTTTGATAATATTTGTAAGGAGTTTAATTTTTTGTTTTTTCTACAAAATTTGATAATAACATAAACAAGTGAGGACAATATTTACAAGGTTAGTTCAATTGGTCTAGAGTTATATGTGAGTTTTCATGCTTGTTGTAAGAGTAGACGATTTACCTCGTTTACCATCCATGGAACATGGGGTTTTAGCTTTTCAAAATATTTTGATAATATTTGTAAGGATTTTGATTTTTTGTTTATTCTACAAAATTTGATAACAACATAAACATGTGAGCACAATATTCAGCCTCGGGGGTTAGCTCAATTCATCTAGAGCTAGATGTGAGTTTTCATGCTTGTTGTTGGTCACGAGTTCAACTCTCTTGATTCTCTAGGAGCGAGGCCCCATAATCAGGGTCGACGATTTACCTCATTTACCATCCATGGAACATGGGGAAGTATTCAGAGGATTTTCCACTAGTCTCTTTTCTTGGGAAAAAAAAAAGTGAGCACAATATTCAACAGTCAAATCCAATGCATACCCTAAAATTTTCATGATTCCACAATACAACACAATAAGGTGAATGCAATATTTAATTTTCAAATCCAATGAACACCTTAAAATGTCTATGATATGACAATAAACATAACACGATGAACAAAATATTCAATGTTCAAACCAATGCATATCTTAATGAAATTTCTAATATTTTATGTTTAAAAGGTGTCTCTCATTGTTTTTCCAAATGTTAACAATGTTCTTTTCCATATTGCAAACAATTTTAACTTTGTGATTTTGAAACTCTAAAGTTTTACAAATAAATCTTTGCCACAACCTCATTATTTACCATAGCCCCCTAAAAGTAAGAGACTGAGCCTTCATTGATAGAGAGACGGTCTACATCTTCTAGTACTCTTGAAAGGAAAGTTTGATCAATAATAACATAGGGAAGTAAGACAAAATCTGCAAACCCAATGAAGAGAAAATGGATCTTCAAAAAATTGAGATGAGTTTGGTGATTGGAACTTGATATCTAGAGAGTTGAGGAACATGTTGTGACTTGCATCAAATATATTGTTTTTTTAATGAAGCATCTTGTAATAGGCATCTGTTGGATTATACTTAAGGCATTGGCATTTGAATAACAAAATGAGTGCCCTTGTTGGATTATAGTGATTTTTGTTCTCCCTTGGAACAATAAAGAAGATAGGGCTGTGACAAGATCTCACGATAAAAGAAGATATGGAAATATTTATTGCAAACCGTTGTTGGATTATTTATAGTGATTTTTGTTCTCCCTTGGAACAATAAAGCAGATAGGGTTGTCACAAGATCTCACGATAGATGAAGATATGAAAAGATTTATTGGAAACTTGAGGTTCAATTCCGATTTTTTCTAGTGCTATGAGTACATTGTTTAAATACCTATGGGTGAGGACTTGGTACCATTCATTACCTTAATGGTTGTGCTCCAATCTTTGATCATGTTGTGACATCATACATATACTTATATCGTAAATTATAAAATGTTAAACTAAACTAATGGCGTTTTGGAGAATGTCTTGAATGTCAAAAATATGTTTTAGCAAAGAAAATGGTTGTTTATTAGAATGACTTGGTTTAATATGTGTTTCCTATGTGTAGCGTGAATTCTTTTCTTTCAAACTTATTTCTTAAAGACGATTTGGATATCTATACTACAATTTATGGGATATAAAAAAATTATTTAAAATTTAATAAGTACTCTATTTATTTTATTTTTTGGATATGTATATTATCAAAATTAAAATTTATTTAAAAAAATAAATAAAAGAATAGTTTATCTATTTTATTTTTTGAACAATGGTTAAGAATGTATGTTTTCTCTTAAGCGGTCACAAGTTCAAATCCAGAGGGGGATAGGGTATGTATACCTCTGTAGACTTTATCAGTCAAATTATTAGGCGGAGGGGGTCCCTTGTCCCACAAACAAGGGGGTCTCATACACCAATTTGATGTTTGGCTTGACAATGACCTTAAAAATGGATTATTATTATTATACAACCTTAATGAGCCTAATAGTTTTTTTTTTTTTTTTTTTTTTTTTTTTTATTTTATAGAAACGGTTATAGATTATATTAATGGGGTGGACTAGCCACAGATTCGATTACAAA
>CBVK0102219872.1:2534-24475 GCA_900067695.1 Picea abies
GAAAACTATTGGGTCATATTGTGTGCAAGGAAGGGATTTATATATATCCATAAAGATTTAAAGAAATAAATGAACTCAACCCTCTGTCATCCAAGAAAGGATTTCCATCATTTTTAGGCAAGATCAATTTTGTGTGAAGGTTTGTTATTGTAAAGATGATCAATTTATTGTTGAAAAATGAGCAGAGGTTTGAATGGAAAGTGGATACCCAAGAATATTTAAATAATATCAAAAGATAAATTATCACAACTCCATTCCTCATAAATCCATATTTTCAAATGGATTTGATCATCTATTTGTTCACCACAGAAACAATTGTTGCATATGTTCTTACTCAAAGGAGTACCGAGGGTGAAGAACTCACAATCAGTTTCATGAGAAAAACCCTATATGATTATGAATTGAAATATTCAGAACTATAAAATCAATCCTTGGCTCTTGTGAAAGCAGTGGCACACTTTTGAATGTACATACTAAATTCTTATGTTATTGTTTATGTTCCCTCATCGTCGGTGAAGATTCTTCGGAATCAACAATTGAGAGAAGGAAAATGGGCTAATTGGTTGGAAAATATACAAGAATATGATATTGAAATTAAACCTTTTAAGTCTGTCAAAGAACAAGGTTTATGTAAGCTCATCGCGAATAATGAGTCTGTGGATGGAATGATTTCAATTTTAGTAGGAGAACCATTGGCTGATTCAAAATGGTATGGAGAAATTTTATTCTACTTGAGGTCTAGGAAGTTTCCTATCACTGTGAACCCTAAGGAGTGAAGAACATTGAAGATGAAGGAAAATCAATATGCATTGATTGTTGATATACTCTTCAAGATGAATTATGATGGTATACTACTAAGATGTGTTGATGAAAACCAATCCCAAGAACTAATGAGAGAATTCCATGAAGGAATATGTGGTGGAAAATTTGCACCTACTGCCACCACCCATAAGATAATAAGAGTTGGGTTTATTGGACATCAATATTTAGAGACTCATATGCCAAAATAAGGAAGTGTGTATCATGCCAACAGTTTTCAGTAAAAATGAAGAGATCTACGATGTCGTTACAACCCATAATTGTAGAACAACCATTATCTCAATGGGGACTTGATGTCATTGGCCCAATAAATACAAATTCAAGCAAGCGATGCATCTATATTCCGACCTCTACTGATTATTTTATGTTGGTACCTTCATTTACTCTAAATGATGTCCGGTCTAATCTGTCAGAAAGTGTATCCAATGCTCTACATTGATTCGTGGCATGGGTCGTAGATGCACAAAACTCATAGTGTATTGTATTGGGAGTAGTTGTATACTTTTGCATAATAGAAAAATGCCTCGGTGCATGTCCCTGTGTCCAAAAAATATCACAATACTCCATTGTTTGAGGGGTCGTAGCTCCTAGGAAGGTATTATACAACCCTAGTGTATGGAAGGGTGGAGTTGTCAACACTTGTGCAACTCCTCCCCTAGGTACTAAAGGCCCCATCAGGTTTTGAAGAGGTCACATTCACCTGATGCGTGGACATTCATTTTTCAGATGCCCTTCTATGTAGCAGCCTATGCACCAAACTGAGGGTGTCCTGGTCTTTATGTGGTTAATTCCTGAATCTTTTCCATTATCACTTATATTTGTCTTTGAAGTTGTGACAAATTTGCATCTACTAGAGGTATGGTATTTCTCATATTGCCTAGATAACCCTCCATGGCTTCGATCTTCATCCATTTCTCCAAGGATTCTGTTAACATGGATATCTATTGTTGTGTTAAAGGAATTCTCATTAGAAGTAGTAATCCTTGGATATAACACTCTCTCTGATGATCTTCATGGATTGGATGTGCTAGCCTTCCAATAGAATCCTTGAATTTTTTTCTATACTCCCAGGCATATTATACTTCCCTTTGTTGAATCTCCCACAGCTCGGAGAGAGCTTGTTTCTATGATAGAGGTATTTTGAATTCGGTGATGAATTTCAAATGAACTTAGCCAAGGGTGAATGCTTGTCCATGTAGCCCAGGTTCAATAGCCTTCATATACCATTAGAGAGCATGACCCCTCAAGGTAGTCTAAAACTACATTAACTTATTTTCATCAAGTGTCCCTTTGGACCTCCAGATGGCTTCACACAAGAACCAAATTACTCTACATCTTAGTCTCCTTTACCCCATAATTCTGGATATTAGGTGATCGATCCTCCCATATGTCCATCCATTGTTGGTCTCAATGTTCCTATTAGAATAAATCCTAATGGTATTTTTTGTGATACACCTGAGGATTCCAATATCCTCCCAACGTTTACACTTATAGATTGATTTTGACTAACTGGTTGTGAAGGAATATAAATAACATAAGTAATTAATGTATAATTTACCATCGGTATAGAGGACACCTGGGGGATGGGTGATTTGGGGATGGATCCACAGACTTCTGGGCAGGTTTCTTTGATATGGGGGGTCTCGTTCTCTTCCTCTGAAGCAACCTTCTCTATGTGGTTCCCGATGTCTCCTACTATCAGGGTTGAATCTTCTTGATCTCTTGCAAGGTCCAGACCTTCTTCATCATCCCTTGCTTCTCCACATTCTTCTTCTCATCCACCCATATGGGGACTCCTTTGTCATTGTGCTTCTCTTTGCTGCAATATTAGACTAGATAGTCTTGTCTTCTCACCTTCCTCAACTCTTCCTTGCTTCCTTCATTTGTTCCTATGTGTCCAATATATTTCCGCAACACCTCAGACTACTTCACTTCTTTCTTTAATTTTCCGCACCACAACTTCTCAACAATGGAGGCTCTCCTTAAGGCTCACTTGTTTCTTGATCCTCCCCCATCTATCAAAGAACCCTTTCCCATTCTTAGGTCATGATCCTACCCCAAGCGTAGGTGTTTAGGCTACCATCTCAGTTGAGGGAATAGTTATGATCTCCTCCTCCATCAAGAATACTTTGATCCACACGGGAATTTCCACCAACAACATTCTTCACACACCTTTATTGAAAATTTCTTCCGTGCGTGAAACATATTGGTGATTATCGGCTTGCAAATTCGACGATGCATCCCTCCATAGTCGTGTAAACCCAGAAATTGACTACTCACGTGATCTAGTGATCCAGCTGGTGAAGTGATGCGATCTTCTCTGTATCCCTGCATCTGTCTTCTTGACATGTCCTTGGAATTCTGGAGCTTCTTGGAGCCTATCTATCCAATGGAATAGTTCTTTCGGAAATTTAACCCAGAATATATCATACTAGTCGCTCGATCTTTCTGAGTAAAACACATAATCTCTCATATTCCTCTCGCTTTTTCCTTTCATCTCTGCTTCTTTCCATATAAAGGCGTCACAATTTATTTATCAACATTTCTGAATCTCAGATATATAGATCCATGGAAGCATTCTCCTCACAGGTTCCCTTTTAAAGCATAGGTCCCAGCAACATAACCATTTTGTTGGCACAAAAGTGTTCAGACGAGGGTTCTTCTTAGGTTACCAACAAAAGGTACTGATGTAGTCTAGAGCACTGACATTTTGATATTCCTGGGAGGGAAGAAGTCTCACCCGAAGTGAAATCGAGACATGAAAGAGAGGGAAGGGTAAGGAGAATATTTAGATAGACCTCCAAGGTATCAAGCCTCACTATAGTCATGCACATAATAGACTAAACCTGTAACAATCTTAAGGAATTCCTAACTTGGAAAAGAAATAAATAGAGTTGTGGTTCCAATCATAAAGACACATTTAGGTACATCAAACGTAAAGATAATAAAGAACAACAACTCATTCATGCATTAAGACTGAATACAAAAGATGTAGATTCAAAATTTAGGCCTCTATTTATATTGATAATACCAAAATATGATACATTGTTTGTCTGGTTCTCACCTAGATCTCCATATTCAACCATAATTTATTATTGGCCCATTACATCAGTGACTCTCGTCACACTATCAAGAGTTACAATAGGAATAGTAATAGCTCAGAACTAACATGCTATGAAATAATTACATTACAACCCTGTCATTAACTTTTCACTACTAGCCTATCATTCATTCACTCATTATCATTACTAGCATTATCATTCTCCTTATCATTAGCCTATTAAAATCACATTGGTATTCTATATATAATCCAATCTTTCTGGTTAAGAACTTGAGAGTTCTTATTTTATTGATCTTGTTGTTGATGTTGTGCCATCTTTTTAATTGTTTTTTGTTTCTTCCTTTCTTTCATTGTCCCTCTTCTCAATAATTTGTGCAACTTCAATTCTCCAAAATGAAGCTGTAATTTGTTGTGCACAAATTCTAATCAACAAAATGAAGGGCCCAACATTTTGCAAAGTGGCCAGAGGCAGTGGCATTAAAAAGGGCTTATTCTGAAGAGGTAATCAAGTTCCTCAAAGATAATATTTAGTCAAGATTCGGTGTCCCGGATAAATTTATCATTGATAATGGTTCGATTTTCATCGGGTCGAAGTTTACATAGTTTTGTGGAGAATATGGAATTATCATGGGTCAGTCATCAAATTATTATCCACAAGGAAATGGTCTTGCAGAATCCACAAATAAGACACTCATTCAAATATTAAAGAAAACTATTGACAAGAACCAAAGGAATTAGCATCTAAAGCTAAATGATGGATTGTGGGCAAGAAGAATGAATCCAAAGGACAATAGTGGGATGGCCCTGTATAAATTGGTTTATGGGAAAGAAGAGAAAATTCTAATTAGCCTCGAAGTCAATGCCTTTACTTTTGTGGTTAATATAGAAGATACATAAGACAATTCAGCTATCCAAAGGAGGACCAACTGATTGTTGAAATTGGAATAAGAACAAAGAAAATCCCTGAACCGAACTTCTCAGAGACAATGAAGTATCAAAAATATTTTGATCAGAGTGTAACTGTAAAAAAAATTTAGAAGGGAGAAGTGGTGTTACTTTGGAACAATGCCAAGGAGAAACCATCGATTAATACAAATTTTGAAGGTCTCTAGATTGAACAATACATTGTTGAAAAGATCTTGGGTTTTAATTCCTATATGCTCCAAGACATGAAGGGTAAAATATTGATGTTTCCTATCAACGAGAAACATTTGAAAGGTTTATTCACCTAAAAATTTCTCATTCTCCTTGTACATAAATTTATTTTCAGTTTTCATATTCTTACCTTTGAATCCATAGCCCAATGAACAGAAGCACCTGGTCACAAGGTTTATGGATTCTTGACAAACCACATGGAGTTATCATCCCATAGTTGGAGCTATTTGTTTCGATCATTTCCTGCTTCCGAAATCCCCCCCCCCCCTTTAAATTTTCCCAACTTCTTTTTTTCCATTTCTTTTCCCTCTTATATACCTACCCTCACTTCCCCTTTTCTTTCCCCCCTTCTCTTTCTCGTTTCTAGTTTCTATACTTAGTTGTTTTTCAAAACAGTGGGTTCACGGGTTGGAGGACTCGCAGATCTTCATCTCCATACATAATCGCATATCACAAGTCTGACCAACCATGGTATTATTCTATAATTAATCGTTTATGCAGTCGTGGGTTCGCGGGTTCAAGTTTTAATATTCCAAATTCCTTGATATCCATTTTGCACCCAAAGGTACGCGATCTATATTATGACCATTGGACTTACCAAGATCCTAAGTATCTCATACCTCTTATATTGAGTCTGACCGACCACATTACAACACTTAGCCTATTTTTGACATTTGAAAACCACAGGTTTGCGGGTTCACAGGTTCAAAAAAAATCCCAAATCCTAATTTATGTCGTCCATCCCTGCCATCCTCGTGCTTTTCCCAATATGCATTTAAGAATGGTTTAATGCTACTAAATCATCATGAAAGTTCCATAAAGGTCTTCAATAATAAGTGAATGTCTCGAGGAGATTTCCCATTAAACCGTAGTAAATCACTATTTGGAAAATATTATATTATTGTTATCTCTCTCAAGCGCTCATTGCAAATATTATTAGGATTAAAGGAACACTCTTGTCAACTTATAGCCGCAACATCTCGAAAACAATTCTGCAGTGGTACTTTGAATATTTTGGGCATGTAGACCAGAAGTTTCAGTGGTCTAAATTCTTACTATTCATCCCCTTCTACTCCTAAGGAAGTGATCTGGATGTCCATAATTGCTCATGCAGGGTGTGTCCCTGACGTTTTCGACTACAATTAAGTGGTTGCATCGTGTGTTGAGAAATATATACCAATTCAGTGGATTATTCAACTTCAATACCATTCTCCCATCTCTCGTTCACCTCAAGTGTTCCATAAGATGTTGAAACTCCCTAGGAAAACAATTAATTTCAAAGGAGATGATTGCAGGGATTTCCTAAAAAAGCATGACAATGGCCTAGACCTCTTTCCTGAGTTCCTGGAGAATCTCACGACCGTCCCTAAAGACATTACCAGGTTGTAGGTCGACTCGTTGAAAAAACCCTTTCGGGAAATTTCTTGGTTGTTCACCAGAGTGACAGGCTGAGATAGTATCGCTAGCATTTCCTGCATGATTCTTTATATCTTATATTTTATTGTCAAAGAGAAAGCTATTTTCGATTGGGAAAAACTAATTTCCACTAGAATCTCCTCCCAATTGTCACAGTACAGAAAATATAAGAAATTATTTATGGCTTATTATTTGGTGTTTGCGATAATATATTGCTATCAATTTCCTAAATTATCTATCCGTAAGAGGATGGACTGTGAAATCGACCCAGTTAACTTATGGTACCAAGCGTTGTGGAGACACAAAGATTCTTTTCATTTCTATGAATTTTTCAATGATTTTGTCTGATTTTTCAAAGGATTATTGTTTGGAAAAGATACCCCCAGAATATCTGACCAGGAAAATAAATTCCCGGATAAAATGGGGATGTTGGAGAAAATGGAAAATCCCAATGTTATTAGGATTTACGGTTCTAAGGAAAATCCCTTGCTTTCTTCCATGCCATGTATCTGATAAAATGTTTATTACGGAAGTCACAAAGCAATATAATTTATGGTTGCACACTTTCCATCAGAAACGAAAAAAATAATTCATACCTTTGCCTTGGAAAATTGGGGACTTTATATTTGGGAATATAAACAAAATTGATAAATTTGCAAACCACTTCCACAATATGAATCTCAAATATGATAAAAAGATAAAAGGATTTGACCCTAATATAATTTTCATGGAATATATGATGGAAGTAGGATTCAACAATTCATTTATCCATATTGTTCTGAGTGAAGAAGAAGATAATAATGTTATCAGGATTTTCAGTTCTAAGGAAAATCCCTCCTTTCTTCCATGTCATGTATCTGATAAATTTTTTATTACGAAAGTCGCAAGGCAATCTAATTTTTGGCTAAAATTTTTTCATCAGAAATGAAAAAAAACAATTCATATGCTTGCCTTGGAAAATTGGGGACTTTATATTAAGGAATATAAACAAAATCTATGAATTTACAAACCACTTCCACAATCTGAATCTCAAATATGATGAAAATATAAAGGGGTTTGACCCTAACAAAATTTTCGTGGAACATATGTTGGCAATAATATTCAATAATTCATTTATTCATATCATTCTGAGTGAATAAGATGACAATAACTTAGGTTCTCCTGCTCACAATGTTGGTGACTTGGAGATAATATTTAGTACTAATGAATTTTACAAGGAGAAAGGAAAGGGTCCCAATGAAAAGAGAATCCCCAATTGTCACTCCTAAGACTACCACATCTCGGAGAAATGATCCAATATCCCACCCAACTAGAAAAGTTACCAACACTAGTTCCAACAGTAGAGGAGAAAAGAATCCTTCGTTGGGAAAAATTGAGAGCTCACACAAACTTCCTCTGAGAAAAAAGAGGAAAAATTTTTTGCAAGAGGAAGAATACCACCACATATAAAGTGACATAAAAAAATTCTCCCTTGAATACATGGAGCTCAAAATGATTACCGAGAACATGTTTCCCACAATGGATCATCCAGGGAACATGGCCCATCATAATCCATCATTGGAAGTTATTGAGAATGAGACCTTCAATGATGAAGAGTCATTTTCTTTTTAGAGTGTTGTCTTTGACATGGAATCCAAGAAATTGATTATTGAGAAAGGTGATATAAATAATAAGAAAGGAAAATATCGTTCATAGGTTGACCTAAGAGATATGTGGCCTTCCCATATTTCTAGAATTCATAGAGAAACTGGGGATGATCTGGATGACTCCATTGGTGGTCTTGAAGTGGAAAACACGGAGTTGAAATAAAGGATCAAGGAACTAGAGAACTCCTTAATGCCTCTTCCACTTCATTCCAGTCCTCTGACAATAGTTTGACCCACCACACCCGCTTCTAAATTAAAAGGATCCTCAAGCTTACTTACATCAACAATGATCTATGTGGAAAGAAATATTAAGAAAAGAATGGCATTGATCACAGAGGCTTGGGAAACTTAAAAAATAATTGATTCTTTTGGATCGAGGGAGCATGACTTCCATGAGTATTTACATGCCAACCTGAAAAATGAAGATGGTTTTTACCTTGATTTTGTACTACCCTTTGGAAACAGAGTTTCCAAAATGATAGAGCTAAGGAGAAAAGAGGAGGATATGTCCTCCCAAAGCCAGATAAAACATTTGAATGCATGTTGGAAACAAAAGATAAAAAACTTGAATAATATTGTTCAAGCATGTAGCCAAGCTATATCAAAGAAGGAAGAATTATTCAAGAGTCTCACAGAAATAGATTGAGCAAGGAGTAATAACAAAGTACAAGTGATGCATCCCCCCTCTACCCTCCTGGGGTTCTGCAACCTCCTGGTCTAGGATATTTCTTTCTTCTGAGTTAGATAAACTCTTCAGGTTCCTCTTAGAACCCAAATCAATTATACATAGGCCCCTTTTCCTTATGTGTGTAGGTTCTGTTAGACCCGCGCAATATTCCTACATGCTTCCAAAACACTAAGGTTCAAGAGCTAGCTCCTTCTGCAATTAGCCACTTCTTCATATGGCCCCAGGATGTGTCCTTGTGAAAATGAGTGATTGTAGACATGGGAAAGGATGGTTTTAGACCAACCCATGTTTCTCCCTGAAATTCACCTCCAACTTCCATGTATTCCCTTGGAAATATCGTGGTTCCAATTGTGGGTCACTCAAGGAAAATTAACGTCTGATCATGTCCTAGATATGCAATCCTTCTCATCCATCGATCTCTTACCTTCGGTGATGACCCATGATCAAAAACTACCATTGAATCTCCTTTCCTACCTTCTTTCCTCCTTGCACACAAGATCCTAGATCTCCACGATCTATTGACATGTAGCTCCCCTCTAAATCAACAACTGAGGTTGATTTCTCCTTTAGGGATTTGGGAGTTTCAACTCTCAAACTTTACTTTCCTTCATATGGAAATCATCCAGAGTAGAAGACCTGCTTCCACCTATCTCCTTAAATCCATAGCCAGGATCTCCTCCGTGAGTCTAGCCTTCGGGAATCTCAACTTCTCGCGCTCTGCAAGTTTGTTTTGCGTAGTTCCTTCTTCACATGTGTCGTCAATTTGTGACCTCACGTGACCACACGATTGCAGCTCCTCCTCCACATTTTAAAGTTTGCACAACTCCTGTCCCCAAAATACTATGGGACCGTTGATCTCTAGATCTTGATGGTACTGTCCGAACTGATGTTTCAGATCTGCACCTTTCAAATCTACCGATCAGATCTATCCCTCCTAGATCAATGGATGGGATCTATTCGTGATTCCAGACTTTGGGTTTTGAAATCTCAAACGTTTCCTTCTTCCATACTTCAATATTCCAGAGTTGGTGATTGCTGACAGCTATCCTCCGAAATCAACGGTTGTGCTCCCGCTTCAGGACTTTGGCCTCCACAACCAGATCAATGGTCCTACAACTCCCTTCTCGATCAACAATCAAGATCTTCTCTAGGTATTTGGACCTTTCCCCCTTCACTTTCTTCCATATTTCTGGATCTGGTGCCACGTGTCCACCTTCACATCGATGACTCACGTCACTTCAGATTTCTAGACTTTGGAAATATGAAACATCAAATCTCTCCTTCCCCTATGGATTATATCCAAAGTTGATAATCCACTGACGCGTGTCCTCCTAATATGATGATCAAGGATTACTTTGGGTCTTTACCTAGAGTGTATGGATCTATGCCATGTCTCCCTTAGATCTGACGACTATGAATCACTTCAGGACTTTACTCGAAGTCCACAAATTCAAGCCACGCCCATTCTTAACTCCAACAGCTCAGATTCACTTTGGGTGATCTGACACTTGAAATTTACTTCATATTTCTGGCTCTTAGGGATTTGGAAATCTCACATCTCAAGCCTTGGTGATTTCTCTCTCCTGCGTGTGCGAAGTGCTAATGCTCATGTAGCTTGTTCTAATTAGACGACTACTGATACTTTGTGCTCAGATCCAACGGATGGGAACTTTTCCTCTCCTCTGTGCTTCCTTCGTTCACTAGACATAGATCTAATGGTCCAAGATTCTCCCCACAACCAATTTGACAGCTACTGTCGTTCCTCCTCCTGAGATTTTGATTTCTTCCACCTTGGAATATTTTGTCAGTGGTCAAAGGCTTCGGGCTTTGAACTTTCTGCTATGAACCTAACTATATGGGTCTCACTTGTTATTTTGAATGTGTTATCTCTTCAGATATTTAGGACTTAGAATGAGTTTGTCACCCATGAATTCTTTGCGTTGTCCCTTATGAGCTTGATCTCATCGAAGATTTCAATCTCCCATACACTCCTTGCATTTTTTGGATTTCATCAAACTCAGATCCGAAGGATTTCTTGAAAAGAAATTTTCCGCGCCCTCCTGGCGTTCTCCTTGCTCGATGCACACCTTGCAGAGCTTCTCCTTACAGAGTGTTCAGTATCTCTGTCTTCTTATGAACTCCACACAGAGTTCTTCCTATGCACTCCTTTCGCTTCTACGGATGAAGGTTCAATGATATCTCTCCCAATATTTCCTGAGGTTAACTCACCTCTGTCAACGCACCCTAGGCGGACTATGTGCACTCCTTGCACTCGGAACTCAAAGACGAGAAACAACTAAAACTCATATAATAATTCACCAGTTCATAAAGACATAACATGAATGAAATATATAAAATCATAATGATAAACAAAAATAAATAAACACACTATATGCAAGAAAAAATGATTTTCTATTATCTCAGTTTGTCTATACAAATGTTTACAAAAACTGGAATACAACAGAGTCCCAGTTCTCTCAAGTTCTCCTAATCTAACTCTATCCTGAGTTTTGATTCTTCTATCAAACCTCTCTCGATTTATTCTTCCCCTATCTGACCCCTCTACAAATATCTCTTTGTCTCTCTTTTTACAAAATGAGGGCTCTACGAGCTTATCCTATCCACTGCCTTAGTGCCATCACTGTCTCAGTTACGACTGATTTGAAAATGGAATGTACTTGTTTAAGGGTGCAAGGTATCCATTTTCCATAAATTCTGAGCACTTTGAAAATTGAGCATTTTTTAGACCCCTGGTTCAGATTCTGATCAGCGACACCATACTTCCTATGGCTCATTACATAACTGTTGATCTAGACCTAACTACGATCTAGAACTACTTACAAGAAACCATTTAAGGTGACTCTATCCACTACCTGTACAAAGGTATGGCTTGGCATTTATCAACCTTACAACACAAATCCCTATAGGATCATATTTCAAATTTAAAAATGGGAGGGTCAAGGCCTCTCCTTCTATGAAATGTGCACTGATGTGATGGAATGTTGGCACATTACTGAGGTGGAGCGATGCTCCTACATCATGCTCCACTACTAGGAAAATCATGAGCTCCTACTCATGAGCTCCTCTTCCCCAATGTTGAAATACTCCTAGATCCCAAACTCTCCCATGAGGCTTTCCTATTGCTCCTCTCTAGCTATGTTGTTGTTGTTGCTGCTGCTTCTTCTTTTGTTTCTTCCCTACTTCTATGGAAGGCTCTCTTTTGTTCAGCTCCCCTTTGTTGACTTCTTCTATTGACCTCAACATCATCTTCTTGATCTCCTCTATCACCCTATCCAACTACTCCAGTGGCTCTCTCTTCTTATGCAGTCGTCTCGGCTGCAACTCTTCCTTATCAGTGGGTAAATCATCTTGACCCCCCATATCATTTTCTTCTTGTTTTGTGGCATTATCTTACCACCCTGTTGTAGGCTCCAGTTTTGCAGTCTCATCACCGAGCTATTGCTCAGCTTCGTCCTCTGACAAATTACCTTTTGTCAGCTCCTCTTGCATTGGTTCAAGTCTAACTTCTTCTAGTTGTTCCTCAGGCTGGTATGCTCCTCCATCTGCTTCCAACTTGACCTGTCAGATGTGAAAGCTTTGCACCATTACTCTTCTTTATATCGATTCCAATTCCTCATACATCTTAGCAAAATCCATGATGTCTTCTTCCTCTTTTGCTGCAAGCTACAGTGCTGTTGTTGTTTCCTGTTCAACTTCCTAGTTAAAAGTTTTGAGAAATTCTGTTGAATTCTCTTCTCTTGAAATTTTCATGAATGTCTTCCAGTAGTCATTTGTTGGTTCTGGATTGTCCAACCAATCCTCCAACATCCTCAATTATATCTCACATGGTGTGATCATCTCAACTGTGTGCTCCTATTCCTCTTCTCCTTGGGAAGATTTTGATATCTTCTCTTTCATCATGACAGTCACTATTGGTTGTCCTTCCTCTGCTACTACACTTTTTTCATGTGCATTAGCCTTCACTTGGTTGTTTGGTAGGAATTTCTTGATCCCTCCAATAATCAAAACGATCCTCTAATCCTCCTTTTGGATGGTGTAAGTATTTAACTTCTCATCATCTTCATTCACATGGTCTGCAAATCCACATGAACCTTCATCCATCAACACTCCTTGCTGACATGAAATCACTTCTGAGCTCCTGAGACTTTCAGACAGTCTCGTTTCTTTCCCCCTTTCCACCTAGCAATTTCGGATTTCTCTTATGCCCACCTGGTAGTCTATGAGATCAACTGATCCCATCTCATTGCCAACCTAACAATTTGAACTTTCAACACTGCTCCCCTAGCAGTATATGAGACCTCCACTTGATCTCTTTCCATTTCCCACCTGGCAACTTGAAAGTCCAATTCTTTTCACCTGGCAGTTTATGAGATCTTCATCTGATCTCACCTCCTCCTCATCACTGAGGTGTCTCCTTGTCTCTGGTTCATAGATGTGAATCATTTCCTCCTCTATGTCACTAAGGTTTTCTAATTCCCTCAACCACCTTCTCAAATATGCTTGTCTCTTTCTGCCCCACAAATTTTGAACATTCCATTTTTCCTTCCCGTTCATAGGACATTCGTACCTCTAGTGTACCTTTGACTCTTGCTGCATCCTCAATTCTAGTTGTTCCATCCTTGCTCTTATCTCATTAAGCTACAAATCCATCTCTAGATTTAATTTCTTCTTGTAGACTTCTCTTCAACCACACTCATGGCCTTCAGTAGCCATTTTCTCCTTCTACCTACCCTCCTGGAAAGCCTATGGATCACTCTACATTCGAGAGCATCTCCATATTCTCTCATAGCTCACCTGCCTGTTTAAATTTTTGTTGTTGTGTGCGTGAAACAACCTCCTCATAGAGCATTAATACCCTGCTTCCTTCACCTGCTGTCTATAGGAAAAATTTAACTTCATATACCACTTGATGTTATCATATAATCTCCTTTTATTGTCTCCCTCTTTTCTGTTGCTTGCAAACAAAACTAGGCTTTCTTTGCTCTCTGCTACAGAAAATTAAAAAAATTGTTCTCTGATACCACCTAATGCAACCGCCCTCTACCCTCCTGGGGTTCTACAACCTCCCGGTATAGGATATTTTTTTCTTATGATTCGGATCAACTCTTCGGGTTCCTCTTCGAACCCAAATCAATTATACATAGACCCCTTTTCCTTATGTGTGTAGGTTCTGTCAGAACTGCAAGCAATTCCTACGCGCTTCCAAAACACTAAGGTTCAGGTGCCAGCTTCTTCTGCGATTAGCCCCTTATTCATATGGCTTCAGGATGTGTCCTTTCACAAATGCGTGATTGTGGGCACAAGAAATGGTGGTTTTAGACAAACCCTCTTTTCACCACGCAATTCACCTCTAGGTGCCACATATTCCCTTAACAATATCATACTTCCAATTGTGGCCCACTCAAGGAAGAGTAATGTTTGAGCATGTCCTATCCCCGCAATCCTTCTCGCTCGTCGATCTCTTGCCTTCGGTGATGACCTGTGATCAATGGATGCTATATAATATCCTTTCCTACCTTCTTTCTTCCTTCCATGCACGATCCCAGATCTCCATGATTTGTCAACATGTAGCTCCCCTCTAAATCAATGGTTGAGGTTGATTTCATCTTTCGGGCTTCGAGAATTTCAAATATCAAACTTTACTTTTCTCTGTATGGAAAGCTTCTGGAGTAGAAGATCTGTTGCCACCTATCTCCTTGAATCCATGGATAGGATCTCCTCCATCAGTTTGTCTTTTGGGAATATCAACTTCTTGCGCTCTGCAAGCTCCTTTTGCATAGTCCCTTATTCGTATGTTTCCTCGGGTTGTGACCTCACATGAACACACGTTTGTGGCTACTCCTCAACATTTTAAAGTCCGCACAACTCCTATCCCCAAAATACTACAGGACCGTCGATCTCTCGATCTTGACGGTACTGTTTGAACCAATGGTTTAGATCTATGCCTTTCAAATCTACGGACCATATCTTTCCCTCCTAGATCAACGGATGGGATCCATTTGTGATTCTAGACTTTGGGGTTTTGAAATATCAAACCCTTCCTTCTTTTGTACTTCAATCTTTTGGAGATGGTGATCTGCAAACACCTTCCTCTAAATTCAATGACTGCGCTCCTTCTTCGGTAATTTGGCCTCCTCAACTAGATCAATGGTCCTACGATTCCCTTCTCGATGAATGATCAAGATCTTCTTTGGGTCTTCAGACCTTTCCCCCTCCTCTTTCTTCCAAAATTCTAGATCCGGCACCATGTGTCCACCTTCACATCGACGACTCACATCGCTTTGTATTTCCAGACTTTGGAAATATCAAATCTCAACTCTCACCTTCCCTAATGGATTTTATTCAGAGTTGATTATCCATTGATGTGTATTCTCATGATCTGACGATTGAGGATTACTTCAAGTCTTTACCCAAAATGTATGGATCTATGCCATGTCTCCCTTATATATGATGACTATGAATCACTTCGGGACTTTACCTGGAGCCCACAAATTCATGCCATGTCCCTTCTTAACTCCAATGACTCAGATCCACTTTGGGTGATCCGACATCTGAGATTTACTTCAAATTTTTGGCTCTTCGGGCTTCGGAAATCTCAAATATCAAACCTTGGTGAGTTCTTTCTCCTACGTGTGTGAAGTGTTAATGCTCGTGCACCTTGTTCTAGTCAAACAACTACTGATCCTTCGTTCTTAGATCCAATGGATGGGATCTGTTCCTCTACTCTGTGCTTCCTTCATTCACTGCACATAGATCTAACGGTCTAGGCTTCTCTCCACAACCGATCTGACAGTTGTTTTCGCTTCTCCTCCTGATCTTTAGATTTTTTTCGCCTTGGAATATTTTGTCAGTGTTCAAAGGCTTCGACCTTTGAAATTTCTGCTATGAGCCCGACTATCTGGGTCTCGCTTGTTCTTTTGAACATGTTAGCTCTTCTGAGCTTTAGGAATTAGAATGAGTTTGTCACTCACGCATTATTTGTGTTATCCCTTCTGAGATTGATCTCCTAAAATATATCGATCTCCCACACACTCCTTACGGTTTTTGGATTTCCTCAAACTTAGATCCGAAGGATTTCCCTAAAAGAAATTCTTCTCTCCCTCCCGACGTTCTCCTTGCTCGATGCACACCTTGTGGAGCTTCTCCTTACAACGTTTTCAGTAACTCTGTCTCTTTACAAACTCAACACAGAGTTATTTATGTGCACTCCTTGCACTTCTGTTGATGAAGGTTCAATGGTATCTCTCCCAAGCTTTCCTAAGGTTAACTCACCTCTAACAACACACTACTGGTGGTCTATGTGCACTCCTTGCACTTAGAACTCAAAGACGAGAAACAATTGCAACTCATACAATACTTCACCAATTCATATATAAAAGAATAACGATAAACAAAAATACATAAACACACTATATGCAGGAAAAATTGCTTTAATATTATCTCTGTGTGTCTATACAAATGTTTACAAAAACTGGACTGCAACAAAGTCCCAGTTCTCTCAAGTTCTCTTAATCTAACTCTATCCTGAGTTCTACTTCTGCTATCAGGCCTCTCTCGATTTATTCTTCTTCTATCTTACCCCTATATAAAGATCTCTCTCTCTCTCTTTTTACAAAACAAGGGCTCTACAAGCTTATCCTCTCCATCGACTTAGTGTCATCACTGTCTCAGTTACAACACCATACTTCCTACGACTCATTACATAAATGTTGATCCAAACATGACTACGATCTATACCTCCTTATAGGCAACCATTTAAGGTGACTCTGTCCACTACCTGTACAAAGGTATGGCTTGGCATTTATCAGCATTACAACACAAATCCCTATAGGATCATATTTCAAATTTAAAAATGGGAGGGTCAATGCCTCTACTTCTCTGAAATGTGTGCTGATGTGATGGAATGCTAGTGCATTGCTGAGGTGGAGCGATGCTCCTGCATCAATATGACCCCAAACTAATTCTTAACTTGATATTCCTCACAAAGCAACATTTTTAAGAACAAGTTGTGATTTTTAATGGGTTGTCAGTTGAAAAGTTCTATGGTATACTTGAATATGATGAGGATGACATAGATAATTTACTAGTGGACTACTCCATGAAAAATCAGTTTATTGAAGAAACATTAAATGAAATTTCCCTTGATCTGAGAGACTTGGAGGGTGAGTTGTTCAACATCAAAATCCGACATGAAATAAATGTGGTACCAATGAAAAGTTATTGTGATGAATGTTTCAAGAAAGCTATCGAAAACTTGACTAATGAGGGGCCAGAAATAGTTGAGACGGTTCCTGTAACTGTTAATGAATACAATAAAAGGATACCAACAAGAAAGTGAAGACACGAGAGACCATCATATTATGTTTACGTTGATCACATATTTCTTTCTTTATCAAGTCCTTCATCCAGTTACTCCACTTCTTTGAATAGAAAGGTTTATCTGAAGACTGATAACCTCTCTTTTCTTCTTACCAGGTCTTGTTGTTCTTTTACCACCCACCATATTCCTTATACAAGCTTCATTCATGTGTATATTTTCTTTATGGTCCATGGGAGGCCCAATCCCAGTCTTTAAGACAAACACATTTTAAATTTTGAAGAATATGTAACAGACTATATATTTTTTATAAATTTCAAGAGAGCTATTTCAGGATCAGTTTTGATTGTGCTTTGTAACTCTGATTTTTTAGTATAAAGTGTTTGAGATTGATCTATCATTATATTTATTTGAGATACCCATGTTTCTTCTCTATTAAAGTTCTCTTATGCATGCAGATCATATTCTTTTTATTTTTATGTGATTAGGAAACTTTATTTTAAACTATGATGGATGTGAGGAAATTTTGCTTATTTGATTTAAATGTGTGAATGTGTGCAATTCCTGGTCCATTATAATGAAATTTCTATAATAAGGTAAAAAAAAAAAAAATCGTTTATCTTTCTTACAATCTTTATATTTCTTTGATTACCATGATGGACTTCTGTCAAGTCCCTTATCCTATGTATCTAGAATCCTAAGAAAATCTTAAAGTAAGGAGGGGTACCACCACTATAAAAAAGAGGGGGGATTTACATCCTCACGAGGTTTCCATTTCATTCCTAATGGATTCAAGAGTTAACAGGAACTCACCATGGTTTCAACCATGAGACCTAAAGATGCCCCCACCTCTATGAGACAGATCATGACTTCACCAACACCTATGAGATGTTGGGGGCACACAGAGTTTTCACTAATATCCATATTTCGGAGGAGATGATGTGCCATATGGGCCATCTCTGTGTTCCATCAAGAGAATGAGGGAATTTGATTTGGGAAGCCCACTACATTCGGGTGGAAGGACACTTCCGCATGGAAAACACAATGGTAGTGCTGCAACAACATTTCTACTGGCCAAAACTTTGACAGGATGTCAACAAGTATATTTGGTCCTACACTGCCTATGTTATTGCCAAACTAGCCATTAAGAAACAAGGCTTGTACACTCCTCTTCCTACTCCTAACATGCCCTAGGAATCCATCTCAATGGATTACATTTCGGGCCTTCCATTCACCAGGCATGGAAATGACAGTGTTTTTTTTGTTTTTGATCACTTTTCCATGATGGTGATTATGTAATCTTGCAAGAAGAGCATCATAGATGAGGCCACTGTCAATATTGTATTTGAATGAGTGTGGGTACACTTTGGGATCCCACAAACCATTATCTCAAATCGGGATTGTTGGTTCCTCAACACATTCTGGTCGAGCCTCTAGTCACTGCTAGACACCAGGCTTACCAAATCCATTTCCTTCCACCCTAAGACGGATGGCCAAACCGACGTCGTCAATCAAATGATTATGCCCATAATGCACATGAACAATTCCAAGTAACCCTGCACCTGGAATGAGAGTCTTCCCTATGTTCATCAAATTTACAACAGAGCCATACATGGCTCAACCGACAACAACCCCTTTTAAGTGGGGTTGGGATTTCAACCATTGGGTCCCATGGATGTTGCACTGCCCCTTGCGACCACCTAGGAAGACTCATCTCTTTCTCCAACTGAAGCTAAGAAATCCACTTGGATCATTGAGTGGATATAGAACATCCTCCAAAAAGTTCAATATATTTTACACAAGTCTAATGCTAAGTACAAAGAGCGCCATGATCAACATCGGGTGCCACACCAGTTTTAGGTTGGAAACAAAGTTTGGTTACAATTGTAGATAAAATTCCTTTCAGGGCCTCATTGTAAGCTTCATCCATTCCATTATGGAACTTACACCATCACCAAGGATGTTGGTGACAATTCTTTTGATCTCAACATTCCCCCCTTCCTTGGTTTGCACCCAACGTTCAATGTGGATCTCCTTTGGCCCTATTTTCCACAATTATTCAACACCTTGGATATAGAAGAACAATTGACACTAATAGATATCAACCCTAATTGGATGGAAAAATAATTGACAGATAAGATTTTGTACACACAGGTTAAGGTAACTCGCCATCAGAGGATCCAACTTTATCGGGTTGTCAAAGCAGGGAAGCTCCTCCACCAAGTCAAGTGGCTCACACGGGGATAAATTCAACATAAACTTCCTCATCTGATGGGGGAACTCAATACAATGGAGAAACTTTCTTCCTAAGGGTGTAGGATTGATCTAGAAGGATATCAGTGGCCACCCACCTATTCGAACTAGCTCAAAATGTTTTTTGACAATTTACTATTTTTAGTATTTTTTCGGGTCCTAAAATTTGAGGGACTAAACGATGTTTTTTCACAATTGGTAACCTCATTGATCATAAAAAACATGATTGAGACTATTAAATAAATATCCTCATCAATACCTTTCCAACAAGCTATCATGCACCCCAAACATATATCATATGCAAAAGTTACGACCCCGGAAAGTTGATGTACTAACTTACCCCAATGGGGACCACATGAATTTTGGCACTTCATATCCTAGGGTTAGGTTTTTGGATGTCTAGGGTTTTGGTATTCATGTTTATTGTAAAAATTATTTCATATCCTCATTGTACTCATCTTCTTGAGAATGAGCATAGTCGTCACATATCTTCTCAGAGATAAGCTGCCACCATTCTAGCAAGCTTGTTTTAAGTCTTCATTATACAATTTCAACATATTTATTATTTAATAGAAGTCAAATTTTACTGTATATCTATTATTATTCACTATTTTTCTATGTTAATATTATAAATCTTTGTTTTCATTTCTCTCCGCTCCAAAATCTAGATCAAGTTTGTAGACTTGTACAAGAATATCGAAGGGTTCGAAGATGTGGTATTCACAAAGACCGGGAGATATTCCATGCAACCCACAACCACATCATCATCATGGGATGAAAACCTAGGTCACGACAGTGAAATGTCATATGGAATGAGAGAATTGAAGCTACGTGGATGCCACATGGAGAAGGGAATGGCCATTGGCTAAAGACACCTCAAAAAACTTTGGAAGGATAGAGCTTCCAGCTTAGAGATTGGTTTGGGGCATGAGTATATCCATTGGAAAGTTATTTAATAGAGGAATGCATCTATGGAATCGAAGTATGAAATGATGAAATCTGTCCTTCATAAGTTGATAAATAATTAACCTGTATTCTATATGATGAAATGTTTTATGCTAGGCATATTTCTAACAGACTTCATGTCAAATTAGAGGTATAGAAATAAACTTTAGTTCTTATAGGAGGAATGGAGTCATGGAATATGCTCAAGGATCTTACAAACATGAGGGAGAGATCAAAGGTCTACATGTTAGCATCGGGAATGATGATACAAAGTTAAATGGAAGAAGAGATAGGTAAGAGCCTGTCACTATGAGAAGTCGGTTGAGGTAATAAAGAGATACAGGGAAAGTAATGAAAAGTGGAGTTGGATTCCATGAACCATGTAATTATGTGATGTGAATATTTTTCTAAATGGTGTCAATGTTTGGAGAAACCTTCCCAATGATAGAGATTCCATTGTACAAGAAAGAGTTTTAGCTTGTGTAGATGGCTGAAGCATCAAAGGACTGTAAATGAAAGTGCAAGGAAGGTGTTGCAAGGATCTAAAGGGTCTAAATAAAAGCAAAGGAATACTAGTATTAAAATTTTATAGAAATTAAATGGCTTGCAAAGGAAGGTCATTGATATTTCACATAGGGTATGAACCCAACAAGTAAAGAATGTCATTGCATGCACAAGAATAAAGGAGGACTCCATAACCTTGAACATAGAAATATATTAAAGGAAACAAAGCTTGTTGCAAGAGAAGGAGAAAGGATATCATGAGAGGAGGTGTGACTTATGGTTGGATCAACCATCTCTATGAGAAAGCATGGGAATGTAGGAAGAAGGAATTGTCATATATGATCTAGAAACTCTTGTCTAAAATTACATAAGCAAGAAATATGTGTCTATTATCAGAGTGCGCAACAAAAGAAAGGTATAGGTGCAAATGGAAAAATGTGGAGTTTCTACTAGAGTAGGGTGGTATTGAATGTCCAAAAGGTGCTTCATAGAGAATCACTCAATGAACTGGAGAGAGATATTTAATATTGAGAAAATCTATTGGCAAAAAAGAATATTAGAAAGAAGACATGAAAGAAGTATTTCAGAATATTGAAATGTCAGTCAATTATAATGATATTTCGAGGCTGGTTTGGTCAAGAAAAAAGGGAACTGGCTAATTAGATTGCAGTGTTACTATTCAGCTAGAACAGTGCATTATACATCACTATGAATATTGAGAATTTATCCAAAATATGTTTGGACATGATTCTTTGCATAAAAGTACTTGTGAGATGGAAACACTAGTGGATCTAGTGGTTGGAAATGTAGAATGGCCATGTGAGGCTTGGATAGCAGGCTTAGAATAGGGGCTAGTGGTGCACAATTGAGTAGGATAGTGGTGCACAGGGTAGTAGGGTTCTACAAAAATTCCAAGAAAACCATATACAACAATAAATCTGAATAATTGATTTATATGAAATAGATATGCATTAGAGTGTGTGATAGAATTGATGCATGATTCATAGAATAAAGATAGAATGCATGTGCATAAAATAGGCATGAAAGATCAAATGATTGGTGCATATTGATGTGTGTTTGTGCATGTAGACATGCCTAAACATGTTGGTGGCATGA
>CBVK0102219873.1:0-10789 GCA_900067695.1 Picea abies
TGATGGATTTTGTATCTAGGAAACATGATTATAGCATGACGATATTGTTTCTTATGGTATCCATGCATATGAATAAAAATGAGGATGGAGAAAATGTTGACCAATAAAATTCGTGAAGGGAGTCGACAAGCTTCTACAAATGTAAAAAGATCAAGTAGCATCAAGTAAATTGATAACAACCATGCATGTATGCATTTGGGGTTGTTATTATGTATAAATGTTGAAGGGAATGAAGGTAATAATTCCCTTATTCTAATATCAATATTTGAATTAATGTAAATGTGGGAGGTCTTCAGTATGCAAATATTAATTGTTGCTTGAATGCATTTATGGGAAATTTTATTGCATATTGTGTTATGTTGGTTATGAATTCATAATCGAGCTAATTTGGGATACATTAATCCTGTTATAACAATAAATATCATTTGATATGGTCATGTGTGAGGCCATGATGAGTTTCAATATGGAAAGGCTATAGTGCCATCCAAGTGCGTAAGGTTTATTCCCTATGTAACTGAGGTTAGATTGCAACCTTTTTGCCTACACTAAATAACACTAAGGGATGGTGTTCCTATTGTTGTGTATGGGTCAAAGAGGAAGGTATACAAAGGACCATACATGACATGGGGAGGATTTTGGATGGTGTATTGAGGCATGAGACATACCTTGCAACTCACATGGTGGAATACAAGACATGAACATATGGTGTTCTAGATTCAATGCAACGATGCATTGTGTATACGTGGCTAGAATTTTTGGCACATTGGTTTTATTTATTGGTAAAGTTGATTGCATTATGAAAAGATCGATGTGTTGATAATGCATGTACAATGAATGATAGTGTTATTCTAGATAATATGATGAATGGTATAATTCCATTTTAATGTGAATAGTGGTTGGAAATGATTGAATTGTTGGGTAGATACAATTTTCATATCATTTCCTGAACTGCCAAAAATATGCATGAATGCTAACAATTGTTTTTGGATGCAATAAATTTGAGAAAATTGCAGATAGAATGGTCTTGGATATGGAAATGAGATATTCCCATAAGAATACTAATATCTAAAGCTGCAAGAGCCAAATATAATGAGAAGGAATCTCATGCGTGGGAATTTTTATATTCCTGTATAACCAGATATGAGAAATTAATGATTGAAAATTGTTACGATCTACTAACAATGTGTGTGGCTACAAGAAAGTTGAGGAAATTATAGGAAGAATGGTCATGTACATGGAAATGATGTAATTCCTTAAGGAATACTAATATCTATTGCTGCAAGAAGTAAATAATTATGAGCAAAAATGGTCATGTTTGGGAAATTTTGTTTTCCTCTGTAAAATAGATTTGAAATTTTATAATTATATGATGATGTCTCATATTAATTGTGGGATGATTTCCACAGGTTATATATTGCTAGTGGAAGTCTAGCAGCAAGTTGTCATTTTTTTGCGTGATAACACCTTGAAAAATGATGGATCGCCTAAGCAATTGTATAACAGTGAAAGGGATTCCTGAGCCTAGAGGGTGAGTTGCATTGTCGAAGAACCAAATTTTCATGCCTGAAGAGTGAACTCATATGAGTTGCATTGTCGAAGAACCGGGTTTTTCCTGCCTAAAGAGTGCACTCTTCTATGAGTTGCATTGTCGAAGAAACAGGTTGTCAAGCCTGAAGAGTGCACTCTTGTGTGAATTACATTGTCAAAGAACCATCTTTTCAAGTCTGAAGATTGCACTCTTGTTTGAGTCACACTACAACAACAAGGTTGTTCATGGTTATTTTATTGATATTCTTCCCAGAAGTGAGTCCCTTGAGTTCCCAATAGTGAGATTCCTAGTTATTTATGCCAAGGAGACCTTGATAAATGAATGGTGCAACCTGAGGGACTAAGGAAAGTGGTGTCACAT
This sequence comes from Picea abies, assembly GCA_900067695.1. Lineage (NCBI taxonomy): Eukaryota > Viridiplantae > Streptophyta > Pinopsida > Pinales > Pinaceae > Picea > Picea abies. The sequence goes on from CBVK0102219873.1 coordinate 1,910, forward strand.
TCTTCGAGTCAACCTTGATAAACAAATGGGATGCCCTTTCTTAGGTTGGGCAGGTTAATGGGAATAGATTTGATGGAAATATATATAATTGTAGGAGAATCTAAGTGGCTTATGTATATATTTTGGGCCAAGGTGCCTCTGTATTTATGATTTTTGGGATGGAGTTCCTATGTTTCTGTGGTATTGGGGCTAGAGTGCCTATGTAATTTTCTTAGGCTGGAATTCCTGTATGATTTTGGGCCAGAAAGCCTATATGTTGATTATTGGTCGGGGAACTAGAATTTTAAAATGAAATTACATATGTAGGGTGTTGTGCACTAAGGACAATGCAAAAATAAGGGGTAGGGGTTGTAACATCCCTAGTTATAATCCCTTTGAATTATAATGTAGTTGTATGAATGTGAATTAGGATGGTGATTTGATGCGTTGGGGAAAAGAGCCTGTATTGCTTTAATGTGGTCGATTGGGAGCCAAATATCATATTATGAACATTGAAATAATTAATAAACGTAATAATTGTTGGTTATGATACCAAAGAGATGAAGAACTATGGGGGGATATGATTCCACAAGAGAGAGGGGTCTAAGGGGGGATTATTCATGGGTATTAATCCAACCCACATTCCTGAAATTATTTTCTTTGTGTATAAGCTTCTATTTTCTGATTGAGTGTTTGAGAGGCCAATCATTAAAATCATGTAAGAGGGTGGGTGTGAGTGGTCACATACCATAGTTATTGGGGAGAATGGGATGAATTACAATAATTCTTGAGAAGAGTGTGAGTCAAGAAAGAAAGGAAGAACATGAAATTCGTATGCAGAGGAGGGACAATTTTTATATGCGGATTTTGGGTCAACAAAGGAGGAGCAGAGAGTTTGGAAGATGAGCATCCATGGTATACTTTAAGGTCGTCATAGTTTGGTTGTGTTTTTATGTTGAGACAAAGGCATTTGTGCTGGTAATTTGGGATATAAGCCTCTGGTGAGATTTCCTATTGAGGAACTATCTCAGAGTCTTATGAAGGTTGCTATGAGAAAATATGAAAAAACTAGGAGTTCTTAGAGTTCTCGGTTGAGTGATTCCTAGCCAAATGAATGCACTAGTTCCCTTGATAAATGAATGGTACATCCAAAGTTTATATGAGCAGTGAAGGAGGTGCACTCCTTGGGTAGTGCAGGTTGTGGGGAAACGAGAGAGTTGGAGGTTTGGAATTGTTATGAGACTAGAACCTGGGTTTGGGGCTGCTCTGTGTGGAGAGTGGATAGCTAGGGGGGTAGATCTCCTTTTGGAATCATAGCCTCAACTCAGAGGTGGCTTGTTGATGAGAAAACATTATCAACAATTCCTATGGTTGGAAGGTTCATCCTTTGTTGCAACTAGTTGATTAATCATTAACAAATAAGGGTTTTTGTTATGTTCTTATGTTAATTCCATTGTGTAAATGGTTTATATGAATTTTTTTTGTTTGATTTTTACTTGAACTATTGTAATCATGTTTAATTTATGTTTTGATATGCATTTAGAACTATTCTATTAGCCAAATGGTAAAATATGTGTGTGATCAACAACTAGTAAGCTACATTAATTAAATTAGAAACAAATTTCAATAATTGAATGAGTTTATGCACGTAATGTTTCTCAACTGGGCATTGGGTAAGTTACAATATCCATACAACATTTCCAATTGTGGAATTCCATCATCTAGTTCTTATCTACCTCCTACACTTGAATTGTATTGTAACTTTAAATAATATGCATTAATTTTTGAGAAACTAGTTCCTTGTCTTACTACCTACCTAGATCCTTCTAACATGTAGAAGTAGGATCCTTGAAGTGTTCCCTCCATCCCAATTTATCTTTATATTCTTTCCAGTTCTCTTGGGATCAATTTGCATCCCAATTTCATCCTTCGTTGCATCTAGTTGGTTAATCATTAACAAATAAGTGTTTATGTTATGTTCTTATGTTAATTTTGCAGTGCAAATGGTTTATATGAATGTTGTGTGTTTGATGTTTATTTGAACGATTGTATTCATGTTTAATATATGCTACTATATGCATTTAGAATTTTGTTATTACGAAAATGTTCAAATATGTGTGTGATCATTGGTTAATAAGAGACATGAATTTAATTAGCAACAAATTTTAATATTTTAATGAGTTTCCACGCATAATGTTTCTTAGTTGGGTGCTAGGTACGTTACAATATCCATACAATGTTTCCAATTGTGGCATTCCATCATATAGTTCTTACCTACCTCCTACATTTGAATTATATTGTAATTTTGAATAATATGCATTCATTTTTTAGAAACTAGTTCCTTGGCTTCCTACCTACCCAGATCCTTCTCACATGTAGAAGTATGATCCTTGAAGTGTTCCCTCCATCCCAATTTATATTTATATTCTTGCCAATTGTCTTGGGCTCAATGCCCACCCAACATTTTTCTCTTTATAAACATTTAGTATATTTAGTTATTCTATCCCAATTCCCATCTAGACTACTTAGTAAAGCAACGTTTCAGTTTTTTGGAGGCTACTCTCCCACCCTAGACTTGCAAATATTGCATATTAGGTTCTCTTAGCTCAATGACCATCCCAATTTCTCAACATCAACTATGCATGAGTTGTTTTGGGTGGTAATTCTCTCACTAAGGATGACATATCTCACACTGATTCCTTGGAGACACATTGTCACACCCTGTTGGCACAAAGGCAGACCCAGGTTTCAACGCTTAATAATGCACCAACAAAACCCTGATTACCAACCCTTTTGGAAACACCTGTGAAGCAGGAGAAGTCTCACCTGATGTAGAAGAAGGGGGTGTTACAGGACACATGTGTCTGTAACCAGGCTAGGACAGAGATATGTGATAAAATAACTTCGTGGAATATTCTATTAATGCTTAGAAGGTGACATGCATTACTTTCTTAGCATCACAAAGAATAATCAAAGATAGATCAACCTAGTAACAACAAATGATTATATATCCGGAGCACTTAGCATTGAGTTAGATCTAGCATTCATTTACTCTTAACATAGATAAAATACTTAAATAACAACAGATCTATCTATTACACATCAAATTCAAAGCACTAAGCAGATCAATAACACAACACAAAGAAAACCATGAGACACCAGATATACATGGTTCACCCCAATGTGGGGCTACATCCACCAACCGCATCGCCTCTTTATTATCTATTGATATCTTACATTTAGTCACTCCTATGCACTAAGCCACAGAGTCGAGCTTCACATAAGACTGGAGATCTGCGCACTAAGCACTAGATCCTCCTTCCAAAACTAGGTCAATGCACAGAGCCAAATCTCTATCGAGCACAAATCCTTAATGCACATACATTCCTTTTCACAAAGCAACTCAAACTACTTGCACTTAACCACTTCTATAATACATTCTTCTTTATTTATACTTTTACAAACCCTTACAATAAGCCCTAAACATGGGAAAACCCCATGGGCTGACATCCCATAAACCCATTACAAAACCCTAGAGGAACCTTTACTAGGTCCACATAACCCTAAAAAATGGGTGAGATCCACAATCTTAGCTCTACCTGAGTGCTCTTTCTTCGATGAACATGTCGAAGTCCAAAAGTGGGCCAAATCTGACCAAGGATTCCCCAAAAATTGGTCAAGGAACAACATGCCCTCAACACTCATCTGTGTCTCATCCCGAGTCACTCAAGCCTGGGCAATGCTTCTTAGAAATCCTCAATATTAACTCAAGTTGCCTCAACTTGCTGCCTCGCATGAGCCTCCTTCTCAACACGCTCCTGGATTTCCTACTCTGAAATAGGCCCTTCCAGGTGTTGTTCTGTTGCTACAATGACTTGATATAGTTGTGAACCATGTCCATCAATCTCTTTGAACAACTTTCAAGCTTCATCTTGCACAGGTTGTAGCTTCTGCATGACTTCCATTACCTTACCCTGGAGGGTAGCGATATGCTGCTGTAATTTTTCGTTGCTCCTGGGACCTCTCCATCCTTTCCACTACTATGAGCAGTTTCATTTACACCTGCACTGAAAATGTCTACTGTTTCGCCTCCTGTAACTGTGCTTCTAGATTCATTAGCTCTAGATACTTGGCGAGGCATTCATATGTCTGGGTTCTCCTGTCACTTAGTTTTTTACATTCTAATACCAGGGCTCTTATTATTACTACTGTATTTTTAGTGGTATCCTCCCTCTGGTCATGCACCTCCTGCGAGTTGCTCAATACTGTTTGGGCCTCCAATTCTGTTATCCTAGCCTGAAGCTGCTGGCGGGTCTCTGCAAGCTTCACTATTTGAGCTTTGACCAACTCTTGCTCTTCCTGTGCCAAGCCTGGAAAAGAGAAACAATATTTACTTACCACTTCTTTGACCATGGTCTTCTCTACGAGAAACTACTCTTTTTTTCGATGTAGCTGGACTTTTTCCTCCTGAAACTTCACATGAATTTTTGCTTTGTCACTTTCATGGGCAGCTACACTGTCCTGCGCTGCTCATAATTTTACTAGTACTTTGTCTTTCTCCTTTTGCAAGGCTTATGAAGCCTTCTCCTTTTCTTCTTGAGCTCTATGGAACTGAGCTTCTGTTGCATACACAATCCTTCTCAATTGAGATGGTTCATCCCCTAATTCTGTAGTCTGTGATGAGGAAGGTGCAAATGACACAGTAGGTACTGCGTGGACCAAGAGAACAACCTGTTGCACTTCCTTCAATTCTCTCTCAATTCTTTTGTATAACGTCTCCTGCTTCGCTCTGTGTCTCTTCAACATGTCCTCAGAGGCATCCTCCATAGCTTTGCAGACTAGAATGATGTCATCATTGGTGAGGGTGGCTTCCAACTATGGATTATTGGTGTGCGTATTCTTCCTTACTAAGGGTTTCTTCAAAAAAACCTTCCTCTTCTACGATGTCAGTGTCCCAATAGGGGGATATTTAGGTGGAGGGGTTGTATCTTCTCCTCCTCCTTGCTCTTCTTCTCCTTCGTCTCCTCCTCCCCATCCTTTTTCTTTGTCTTCTCCTCCTCCTAGCGATCCAGACTCATTATCTTTAGAAGCGTTGTCCTCTTCATCACTCTCTATGTCTTGAACTTCACCCTTATTTTTCTTGTTCTTCATCCCAATGGAATATATGACATGTTTAACTCATGTAACTATGGGGATTCTTATGGTTTCACTATTGGATAATTCTGCATCGGCAATAGGTACAAGAAATTCCTCTGGCCATTCCTTTGTAATATGATCCATATCTTCATCTATCAGCTTGTAGTATGACTGTAATTCTTCCTGGTGCTCATCTCTTCACACACACTAGTTTGCAGAACTTCTCTATAGGAGATGAGCACCAGAACAGTGGGGATCAATGCAGAACTTCTCTATAGGCTGGTACTAGTGCAGGTTACATGGTGTCATATGTGAGAATGATTTGATGGAGACCTTCAACTGCTGGTAATATCCATGAAACATGACATTGGACTGCCACTACTTCGTCATGTTATTGGTATACCACAGGGTGGAAAACCAAGTGGCTAACGAATCCGTAGGTTCGATCTCTGGTAAGGTGGCTCCTTCAAGCATTTTACAAGCAACAAATGTGATCAAAATGATCAACCAACTGTAATGGAATTCATATCCCAAGTCTTGGGCTTCGCAAAAATCCTTGTTTAGCTCATTGACGAGGTAGTTCACCCAATTCATCTACATACTCTCCACACACTTTCCTGCGAGGTCCACCATGAACCCGATGACATGTGTGGGGAAGTTCTTCCTCACTAGTTTGCTAGCTAGGAGTTTAAAATCAAGGTGCACTGCGCCATCCTGTACAGAGGCTACCTTGTAACCTCACTTTCCTTTTTCTACCTCTCCATAAGCTTCTTTGATGCACTGCACCAAATATCATTCTAAGACCTTCCCTGGATAAAATTGTTGTGGGTTAGGACTCTTCACACTTAAACATGTGATCCAGCGGATCAACACCAGATCCATAATAATTCTTATTTTGAGCCATAGATATCTGCCATGATAGCACTATAGAAGGATTTTAACACAAGCGTTAACCTCCTAGTGGCGGGAAAAATGCGGGATATTCATCATGTTCAACATGGTGGACTGCGCCAAACCCCTTAATCCATGGCTGTGAGACGAGGCAAGGTTTCTTTTTTTTTATCTTCGTTAAGTATCGGTGTGGAGCTAACATGGTGTATTTCTTTCAGTCTCCTAAGTTGAAGTTGTTGTTCTTCAACAATGAGATCTGTCCTAACTGACTGCCAACTATGTGAATTCCTTTAGGAATGTATGAAGTGAACATAGAGTACTCAAAATATCAGGGCATACTGTCACGGTTAACAACGCCAACCAAAAGTGGAATATATTCATGTAGGATCAACAAGATCTGTTTCGCGTTAGCCAGATCGTCGTGATGCTTACTTTATTGTTCAGTTACGGGGTTAGCATGGTTGGAACAACATCTGGTTGAAGGGGAATCCTATAGTCCCCTAGTCGACAATGCCTGGATACCTTCATATATTGATCTATCAGCCATTAGCTTCTTGATAACTTCCTCAAATGACTTCTCCAATTCACTAGGTTCGTACGACATTCTATCTTTTAACATACAAGTGGGGTAGACAAACGGGCAAGCGGGGTAGATAAACAAACAGGCAGGGTCTAGTTTCAGATAACATAGCTCGACACTCGAATAGTTCTCTTCTTAGCTCAGTCAATCACAGGTACCAAAATGTGGTCCAAGCACAATGACCGACGGGTCAAATAAACGAGGTATCATGATGGATCTTCCAATGACCAAAAAATTCTTCCATCAATGTAAATCTATCCATTATGGCGCGATATCAACATCCAAAAGTGGTCCATAAGCCCATAAATGCATTTTCTAACCATTCTGGAGCATCATTCTAATGAATGGGGTGCCTCCAAAAGTCATATAACTTTGCCACGACGATATCCTAATCTACATGGACCTTTTATTCCAATGATGTTCAAATCCTACAAGCCTGCCTCCAGCGAGGTTCCAATCTGCGAAGTCTTCCATCTGGTTTTTGTAACTTCTTATAGATTTTCCAACTTAGCCTTCTTTTTATTAAGCCTCCTTACCTTCTTTCTTGTTATCTGGGTTTCTCTAACTATTTCTGGAATCCTCTTTCCATTTTTATTCTTATATTCTCCTAGTGTAATGGCTTCGCACTACTGATGTACCTTCAAATATTTTGAAGTTAATATCCCTTTTCTTAACATTTCCTGAGTGGGAATACTTATTTCTTTGCTAGATAGGTTCTTCAATCCTTCTTTCATTCTTTCAACCTTTATAGATAACTCTCTTTCTTTCTATCCCTCCCACATTATTATTTTGCTATGTTTCTTCGACTTATCCCCTCTTTCTTCTATTAGTCGGTCTATTTTCCTAGCTATGAAATCCCTTAATTCTATATTTTTATCTTCTGTAGCTTATTCCTCTTCTTTCATTCTGATACGTTCGTTCTCAATCCAATTCTTACCTAACAATAGTGGGAAAGGGGCGTTGCCCCCAACAAACTGAATGACTTCAAATTCTTCTCCAGTCGATGTTCCATACACAATAATAGGTACAATAGTTACTCTTCCACATAAAGTTATAATCTTACCCTTAAACAAGCCTACCCTTCCTAAAGAAGGTACCACAATAGGATTTCCCAAAATTTCCCAAGTTTCTTCTGTCATAATATTCACTTGTGTTTCTTCATCCAGGACACAGTCTATGTCGAAGTCTTCTATTCTTGTACTTATGTGTTATTTTTCTTTCATACTTTTTGGTAAATTGACATCTTTATGGACATCCATTATTTCTTTTAACTGTAATTGCATAGTCTGAACTTCCTATGATCCTTTCTCTTTATGAATTTCTAACATGCCCTTAGTCTCTTGACTTTTTTCAAAGTTTTGTTGTCTTATATTCATCCCTTCAACTTTAGCAATAATCCTTGGACAATCCTCAACCTCATGTGATCCCAGAGTTGCGAACTGAAGGGACATAGGTTGAGTAGGTGATTTTGCATCTCCTCCTCATTGCAACATAAAGGGCACCAATACGGACCTGTGAAGCCTTTTTTTGTTAAATTGTCCCAAATAAGGATACTTTTGTTCACCGATAACCAAAGGAAGGTACTGATTTTGGGCCAAATATTTTCTCCCCAGATTTTGTTCTAGACTGCATCTTTTGGGAGGGAGTTATGCCCTGCACTAATAAAGTAAGCCTCTTTGAGGTTGAAGGTGCCCGTGGTGGATTGTCCCTGCCTTAGGATGTCCTCCCCCTGTTGGCTGAAAATTTTCCTTGAGATGAGCTTGTCGAGCAAGGGTTGGAGATTTACCTCAAGGGGGATGTTCAAATCTTTGTGAGTAGTTTTCCATCTGCGCCAGGTGACTCTTTTTTCTTCGTGAATCCAAAAGTCAGCTACTTTTAGAAGACATTCACCTTCCGTTAGGGGTATATAAATACTCAAAGTGGGATTCTTATCCAGGGCCGGAAGCTGCTGCCAAGAGTTTCTCCAGAAAAGGGTCGAGGTCCCATCTTGAAGCTCCTAGAAAGCGTGATCCATGATCATCCCCTTGTTTTGCTTGGCCACATTCCAAATGAGAGATCTGGGGCCTTGACCATTCCATCTGATTAGTTCTTTCTCCGGTATGGTAGGTGTATATTTTCTCCTCCAAAGGCGAGCCCAAAGGTCTTGAGGCCTCTTTAACCATCCCCACCAAATTTTCGCACTTAGGACTTTGTTGAGGATAGACGAATCTCTGAGTCCGAGTCCCCCTGCATGTTTTGGTTTGCATTTTTTTTCCAACTTACCAGAGCCCTTTTGCGCCCATCTTTGGCTCCTT
>CBVK0102219894.1:0-15082 GCA_900067695.1 Picea abies
GAGAGGTGGGACTCTCTTTGACCCATATGGGCAACTTGTTAGCCCAATTAATTAATAAGGAGGTGGGCATCTCCTTGATCCACATGGGCAAATTATTAGCTTTATAGCTTTATAGCTTTATGACTTTTGCATCCGAATTTAGAACATATACCCCCTAAAATTCGGATGATTATTTACGATTAATATTCTTTACATTAAGTAGTTATTTTTATGTTGTTGATTGTTAGGTGAATTTCTCTTACCATCATCAAATAATTTACCTCGCACATACTGAGAATCATCTGCCATTATGAAAGATATTGTAATGGGGTATCAAGCTATTGATGCATGTCCTAATGATCATATTATATATTATGGACAATATGCATCGGAAATTAAATGCACGCAATGTCAAATCAGTAGATATCGAACCAATCAAGTAAAAAAAAAGGTGCCTCGCAAGGTTCTTCATCGCATTCCCATAATTCCATGTTTGCAACGAATGTTCAGGTGCCAAAGCATAGCACAGTTAATGGATTACCATGCATGGAACATAAGTGAAGATGGTGTTCTTCGAATTCTTGCAGATGGTTCTGCATTTAGGAACATCAAAGAAATGTGGCCAATTTTTAAAGAAGAACCTCGTAATGTTAGGCTTTCATTGGAAGTTGACAATGTCAATCCATTTGGAGAGGTCATGTCTATTTATTCAATGTGGATTATTTTTGTTATATACAATAACCTCCCTCGTTAGATGTCAATAAAGAGGAAGTACACAATGTTGGCAATGATTGTTCCAAGTATTTGTTTACAATAATTTTTTGAACGTAACATTTCATTTGTCTTGTTCATTGCATAATTTCTTTTACACACACACACACACAAAGTAGTAATTATGTGTATTTTCAATCAATTAGGTAAGTACCAAGTTAAATATATGAATGTGTATATTGAGCCTCTTATCGACAAGCTACTAAATTTATGGGTTGGCATCATTATGTACGACATATCTAGACCAATAGGGCAAAATCAATTTCAATTCCATGGAATACTTACATGGACAATTCATGATGTCTCAGGGCTAACACATTTTTGTGGTATGTAATAAACTACTGCACTTTAATAGTATATGATTTTATGAAAATATCAAGCATGTTTTTTAAATAATTCATTGGCATATAATTAATACTGACATTTATCCATATCTTGCAGGTCTTCAAACAAAGGGTAAATTTGCATGTGGTCCTAGGATGAAATCTCATCACTTAAGAAGTTTAGGAAATGAGGCGTTTGGTGAGTATAGGCACTACCTCCCTAAGAACCATAGGTATCGAACTATCCAAAAATATATTTTCAATGGGAAAGAAGTGACTGGAATGAATGTGACCCTTTTTTATGAGTTCATGAATTTAATGTTTTATTTCCTCGTTCTCCAGAAGAGAGTGTATGTATATTGGGCCATTAGTTTACAAAGCACCAAGTATCAAGTCAACTAAATGTTTGACCTTGTAGTGCAAAGGAAACCCCACAGATGAAGCGAAGATATATATGTATTCCTCTACAATATTTTCCACCTGCTTATGTTATGTAGAGAGGCCCCGTGTTGAGGCCATGGGGGTTGTAGTGACCTTCCATTCACCTTCAAATCGAACCATGAAGAGAACAAATTTTTCATTCTAAGAGATAACCTTTTGACATTGCTTTGTTGAGAGCAAGGAAATTACAATAGTCGGCACTACCCCTGGTACCCTGTAGAGTTGGCTTGCTAAAGTAACAATGACACTATAGGGTATGGACTCATAAACAACATAATGTTTCCACATATAGGGTTATCCGAAAAGAAATTCACAAACCTCAAGTAGGGAAACATCACATAGTACTTCATCTTTAAAGGGTTTGATATCGTAGGATAGGCGACATTGTTGGTTGAAACAGATTTCTTATCCTTGGTTCAACCAATAGATGGTGTATGGTTGGGGGTGTGGCATTGTTAGAAACTTTGATATCTTGATGACCTCAGTTGAGATCAGGTTCTTCTAAATATTGTTGTTAGCAATGAAATGTAGTGGATACCCCTTCACCCACATCTATGAATGGAAGAGGTACTCCCCCTCCTTTAGCTCCCCTGACTCCACTGGTTATATATTTGTGGTTGCAATGGTAGCGCTAGTTTTTGCGTCAATGATTCTCTTTCCCTTATCTTGTTCTGAATCAAAATCTGAGCCAAAGTCTACTTCTTTTTTGTTTAAGCTCATCTAGTAATGAATATTTCAAGCGACATTTATCATTGTTGTGTTAGGGGATTTTGTGGAACTCACACCACTTTCTAGTGTCCTTCTTCGTGTTAGGGGATTTTGTGGAACTCACACCACTTTCTAGTGTCCTTCTTCAACCCCTTCTTTTCCTGCAGCTTGGACTGGTTGTCTTGAGGTTGGATCTCCAAGAAATCCATCCATGTTTGGATGTACCTACGTAGGCCACTGCAGTAATTCAAAGTCAAGTGCCACTCAAAGACTCTGATGCTTGGCTTTGAGTTCGAGGTATGGAATATTTTGGTGTACTCTAGCACTGTATGGTCTATCTCCTAACATAGAGTTGTCCATTTCATTCATCTACTAATCAGCATAGTTTCCAGCGAGGTAGAATTCCTTCTTGAGGGCATCAACCAAGGCTACCCAAGTGGGTTGTGTCCTAGATGCTATAGACTCATCTTCATTTTTTCTCTCCCAGTAACTTTCCGAGCAATATTTGACACGGGGAAGGGATTTAAGGAGCAAGGTGATTTTTTCGATGTCAATTTTTTTTTGAACATAATAATAACCCTATAAATATTTAACCATTTCTTCAAACCATATACATCTATATGGCCTTCTAATAAATGGATATCAAAGTTAACTTGTACTTTGAAGGGTGCCGCACCTTTGAAATGGTTGGTTGTTGAAGGTGCCTTGGCCGCCAATGGCAGTCGTCGAAGAATTTGGGCAGAATTGTTATATACTCACGTGCCTTGGCCGCCAATGGCAGTCGTCGAAGAATTTGGGCAGAATTGTCCATAATCTTCTTCCTCTATCATGTGAGGGATTCCTCAAGCAAAAAATTGATATGATCTCCTGCTTTTTCATCGCTCTCTTCTTCAACCATGGGAGGTCACTTGGGCCAGTGAGAGTGGTCTTCTTTAAGTGAAATTAACTCAAGACCGAACTCTTTATACCATGACCTCATCAAATACATGCACCGAGAAATAATAGAGAGTGGATTGCTTAGATACCATTGATCTAGGTGTATAGAGAACAAAACGAAAGATAGGAATATGAATGGAAACATACACACATAAATATTGCAGAGAGCACATAAACACAATGAAACTCAAGTTCCATTAGGGATTGTAATAGGAAAACACTGTAAAATGTAGAGCAATACAAACTAGCTAGAGTGGTGGTAGCTTATCTCTAAAGAAAGAGATGCCAGCTACGCTAATTCGCATGAAGACATTACAAGAGGCCAAAAATGGCCTTTTAATATGAAGTAACAAACCCTAAGGGGGGGAATCCCTAAAGATCCAAAACCCTAATCCTAGGAGATTGTCAGTGAAATTATATGTTCTCCTTTATTGCAAAGATGATATATATAAATTGTATCCCATTTAATATTGACCTGGAGTTTGTGTTTTACTTGCGGAGTACTTGTGCAAAAAATATATATATAATTAGGTATTTTGTAGTGTCTATTCAAATATACTTTGTGCTACTAAAATAAAACAAACTTATTATTAATGCAATTTAAACATCTATTTTATTCTATCTTGTTGGAATGAAAACCGAATTATGATATATTCTAGAATATGAATTGAAAATTAAAACAAGGAGCTTGTAATCTAACTTACAACTAATACAAATTCACTATTAAACTATAATCTACTATAGCCATGAATGTTGTAACAGTAGGTCACAACTATATGTTCAAATTTGAAATACGAACCCTACTATAACAATACTTTGTTTTGGTCTTATTTGAGTACAATTCAATAAATGAATGTTTTAATTTGTAAGTTTGAGAAATGAAGTATGGAATCTGCACACCACACAACACTGTAAGGTAAAATGTCACAAATTAAAACAACAATTTGAATAGAAATGAAAATACTGAAAACATAAATTAATAATGTTAAAATAAAATAGGGAGCCCTGCCTCTTCCATAATACGTTATTGAAACTACTCCAACACTTAAGAGATCAACCTCACACTAACTCAAATCAAATCATATCTCATTAGAGTTTGAAATCTAGTTTTAACAAAAATCAAATGTTTTTCTATTCATCAAATGTTCCAAGGTAACCTTTTCATACAAAATAATTTTGTATTTATAAAAATACATAATTCACCAGAGGAAAATCGTGGATCTGAGAGACCATTTAATTCGTTGTGATTCATAATACTAGCACAGCCGCTAACTCGTGGTCGGTGAACAGCGAAAGACTTACGGCCGATAAAAAAAAATCTTGCGTTAAAAAAAAACCAACCAGATAATGAAACTCTAACTGAGCCAGATAATGAAACTTGGGGACGGTTGAAGAATTCCAAAAGTTAATCATTTAAACGTGGCAATCATATGATGTTACAGTAATTTATTAATATGATTAGGTAAATGTTAAAAAGTAAATAGGTTAACGGATGCATTTATAAATGCAAAGAAGTTATCAACAATAAATCTGACCCATTAGATCATTAATTGTGCCCATCTCCAATAGGTATACGCCTTTCGGCGTAAAAATGCCCACAATCTAGTAGATCGCAGGGATTCTAGAAATCACTAAATTTAACTTAAATGGTGACACATGATTCCTTTGACTCGTTGTATATCCAAAACTATGACTTGAAAAATCTGCATGAAATCTAGAGCTATTGATGGATCTGCATAGGATCTAGAGCTCAATGGTGGATATGAGCATGATCTAGAGCTTGTTTAGCTAGAGATTCATCATACTTTGCTGATGTCTGGCATCTAGAAATTGATATGACTATGCTAAATCAAGGTCTGTTGATTCTTTGAAACCCAAACCTGATTTGTTGAACTATATTTGCATTACACATTTTCTTGACATCTTGAAGGCAACCAACCATCTACTTAAATATGGAGCAAACCCAACTTACTCATTTTGACTTTTTTTGTTGCGTTGTTAATGGTTTGAATGATTGCTACAAGTTTACCAACATCTTGAAGTAGACATAGTTAATCAATTGGTAACTAATCTTTTGGCATTTGTAAACTATCAAAAATTACGAAATCATTAATAAAACAATCAATTTTACCTTAGTTACTTTTGATTAGCTATTCCTTGTATGAAGTATGAAAAAGTAATTATAGAAGGCTATTTTTGGAAAAAATGGTGAAGAAAGGATAGGAAAAAGGGCTAGTTATCAATAAAAAATGATACCAAAATAGTAATCTAACATCTCCCCCACACTGAGGATATTGCACATCCCCTGTGCAACCAACTTACAAAACTTTAGGGAGTCCAGCATGTACATAGCTCCAATTATAAGCCACATGCCCAAATTTTGTGTCTTTATAATATCCAAGGCATTTTTCAACCTCAACCCAAGCAACTATCTCATTAAATTAATTCGATTGTTGAATTGACCTGTAAATATTAGTTTAACGCCATAATAATGGATAATAAAATTGTAGACCTATCCACTTAGTCCCATTTCTTTTCAAGGATTCTAAATACATACTTTCTCTTATTAATGTTATATTGAAGATTGGATATCCTGCAAGATTTTGTTGTTGCAAGATAACAAGCATCATACTTCACCTCTCATGTGAAGCTAATAAAGCATTGATAGTGTAAGCATTTCGAATTTCCTCAAATTTCTTGATTATCATATGTTGATTTTGTCTCACCATCCTAATTCTCTTTAGATAACTTAAAAAATCTTGATGGTCTTCTATGACTATTGTCGGTATAGGATGTTCACTTTGAACAATCAAACTTGAAGCTATTTCACTTTTTACACAAAGATCACACTCCTCCTTCCATTTGATTTGGTTCAATATGAAAGAAGAAAAGGATATGATCTTCACATCCCCAACACGATGGTTGTGGTCCCATTTGGTCTCATCGTGTAAGAAGAAGTCAAATAGGTATAATTCACATAATAGATTTCTCTCATCATTTGAGGATTCAGTGTACGTTTTGACAAAGTCATAAACATTTGTAATCACATATTGTTTCCCTGCTTCCAACCTAGTAATCCTTAACTTTGTCCATTGTTCATGCAAGAACATAGAGTAGACTCTTACAAGTGCTCTACAAGAGAATGCCTATGGGGAAAGTCCACAGTCCCTTTGTTCTTCATGTGTTTTGATCTTCGCTTGTAGTTGGATATTCTGCAATTTTGTTTTCCACTTCCTTTCCTCAGTTAAAAATTGAGCTATCCATCTTTCTTGCATTTTTTGAACCTCATACTTATATTGATGTTTGTTGTTAGATTACTAAGAGGGGGGGTGAATCAGTAATGATCAATTTATACCACTTATTAATCCTTTTAACCACAATGTATATTCTTTTAACTTATTCAACAATGTTCATCATTTCATCATCAATATGTTATAGCATCATAAACATTAACATCCATCAATGCATAATGAACAATAATAGACACATCCACATAATACATAGTACACCGATATTTTATGTGGAAACCCAATGTGGGAGAAAACCACAAAATGATTTTCTTATATGTCAAAGAATTACATTTAAGGAAGCACCAACTTCCAATTCTTTGGCTCCAACTAGAAGGAGGCTCCAACCCCTTGTGTTCTCTGACTCTAACCAGAAGGTGGCTACAACCACCCAATTCTTTGGCCCCAACCAAAAGGAGGCTCCAACATGAAGGAAGATCCAACTCCCTCATTCTCCGACTTCAACCACCTATCCTTTCCCCGTCCAACTGCCCTAAAATATAAGTGTCAAATTACTAATGAAACCACTGCCACACTGTCACTGTGAAATATACCATTGTAAACATGTACCAATCTATGCCAGCAACCTGTAACCAACCTGTACCAATAACCTGTCATAACATGTACCAACAACATGTACAACCAACCTATCAAAACTTGTATCAATCAACTTGTACAACCAACCTGTCACAACCTGTATCAATCAACATATACAACCAACGGTCACAACCTATATCAATCAACCTATACCAATCAACTTGTACTATCAACCATGTACATCAATCACTCACACAACCTGTACCATTACAAGTGAATCAACTATGCACATCACAATACCTCATAACCATCACCAAGACCAATATGTCCTTTTACTAATATATCAATATATCTATGTCACATCATCCATATACCATGTGTCAACAATACAACTAGTAAGTGCCTCTAAACATGTATCGATCATGTTTCACCAACACTACTAGCAAGTGCCTCTAACAATGCACCACACATGTATCAATCATGTATCAACAACACTACTAGAAAGTGCCTCTAACAATGCACCACACATGTACCAATCATGTATCAACAAGTCTACTAGCAAGTGCATCTAACAATGCACCACACATGTACCAATCATGTATCAACAAGTCAAACTATACTATCAACCATGTACATCAATCACTCACACAACCTGTACCATCACAAGTGCATCAAATATGCACAACACATCATGTCACAACAACCTGTCACATCAACCTCATCAACCAAATCAGATCTACTCACCAAGATCAATCACCAAGACCACTCTCAACTACATCCACACAATCACCAAGATGTGCATCACCCAAGACTACTCACAAACATCAACAAGATGTACCAAGATCAAGATGTGATTCTAAAATTATACCAAGTCATATATGACAGATCATCCATAAGCTATGTGCCAACGATACTACTAGAAAGTGCCTCTATCAATATACCAAACATGTACCAATCATGTGTCACCAACACTACTAGCAAGTGCCTCTAACAATGCACCAATCATGTGTCACCAACACTACTATCAAGTGTCTCTAACAATGCACCAAACATGTACCAATCATGTGTCACCAACACTACTAACAAGTGCCTCTAATAATGCACTAAGCATGTACCAATCATGTTTCACCAACTCTACTAACAAGTGCCTCTAACAATGCACTAAGCATGTACCAATCATGTGTCAATCAACAAGCCAAACTATGATTCATCAAGACATATCAACATCACCATACCATACATAAATGATATGTCTCAACATGTACCCAACATGTACATGAACCAAATATCAAAGACATACACCAAGATATCCAACAATTTGGCCTCTAACAATACATCACATTACCATAAGCCAAATACCATAAATCCTTACACAAGACCATGTGCCAAACCTCAACAACAATATGTCCCAATATGTATCTTCAAGCATGAACTAACCATATAGCAAGATCATTGACAAATGCCTTTCACAATACACTTCAAGATATATCAATAGAGCTCACATATGTACCAACCATGTACTACAACAAATTTGCCTCAGAACCACTCACTACAACAAGTATAATGTAGCCAATAGTGCCTCTAAACATGTACCAAGAATGTCCCTCAATAGATCAATGACATACCTTTAGCTAGCATCACTTCACCATGATATACATCATTAACAAAGTGTCGTAACCTTATTGATAAGTACTTATCATAACCAACACTGTATCTTAACAGAAATGCCTCAATCCACACACTAGGGTTTGTACCATACATCCAAGATAGGTCTCAAACAATATGCTCCAAAACTCAACCATATACCATCATCATACATTCATCAAACAAGATTAAGTTCATACATGTAGCTCTATTACTGACCTGGATCATCAGACTTCTAATAAATTGGGCTTACTTAGCTTCTGCACTCTATTACTAGCCTTTTTCCCAAATTTACCAATGCCTCACTTGTTGCACAATGCCTTACCCACGAGGATGCCTCACTTGACACCTATAGGCTGACCCGCAAGGATGTCAGTAATTAGGGTTTTTTTAGAAACCCTTTCTCTCTGCAGCTCTGAAACAGAGTCCCTTAACTATACTATTGGGGCTACCGAAATGTGTTATCAAACATACTCAAGGGTTGACATCAATGACAACCAGCTATCCAAACCGACTGTCCATCATTCTAAACCAATTTTTCGGCATCTGTGAACTATTCTTGAATCATACATTTCATCTTTACCTTCCCACTGTTGTAAATTGACTTGTACGAGCAACAACAAGTGTATTGGTAAGAATATCACCAAAAATCTGATTTATCATTTCCTGTGCTGACTTCATTTTATCAAGATCTGTGACTTTTGATTTTCATGCTCTGGAATTCCTTGTTCTATAACATCTATTAAAATGTCCATAATTAACTGTGTAACAACATTTATTTTTTTTGTTTTTGCTATGTTCAACTTGTTTCTAAACCTCGTGTTTTGAAGAGTTAGGATCATATTCTTTTTCTTTAATTTTATGTTCTATATTTTCCATTTCCTACCATGCTTTATGACTATATTATTCTCAACCTAGAGTTGCTCATTTAGGGATTTTAATTGGAAATTCTACTTTTCTAAGTCTTTCAATTTCCTAATTTTCTTCTTCACTCAACATTTTAAACAAATTAAAGTACTCAGCAAGAGTTACCTCATGCTTTGATGTATCTTCGGGATCTTCTACCACCTGAAATTGGGTATTGGGTATCTCTGCATCTTAATATTCGATATTGGGTATCTCTGCATCCTAAGAAATTATCTTTGAAAAAATAGTTCTTAGCTTCCTTAGAGGGTTTGTTATATTTATTTTTGGAATTCCAAATCATAATGTTCCACTTCTATTATCTCTAGTTGTCTGTTTGCTTAGAGTTCTTTCAATTTTAGAGCTCCCATCATTATTCTTGTAAATTGTCTTCTTATAATCGGGGTTTGTTGAGAAGAGAAAGACATTTTTCTTCATGTTGATGACATATATGTCCCTTTCTACAACTGAAGGGAAAAAGAAACCCTCTTTTTTATGAAAAACCCTGGAGCTTTTAGATGAAGATACCTCATCACTAGATATCTTGCCTCATGAAGAATAACCAGCATAAAACCCTCTTTCTTCAAGAAATGTATCCCATGTCAATCCATATTGTTGTAACTTGGCCATTACAATCAACTTTATTAAGCCGGGATGGTATAAACTCCTTTATTTTTTTCTAGATGCTTTTGAAAATAGGTTGTCATCTTGGTAAGACTCTTCCAAAAGAAATAAGGCAGGTTGACCAACTGTCCCTCCTTTCAATGCAACAATAATCTGATGTGGTATAAAAACAAAATATTGTACCTATCTTTGCATGTGATATAATTCTGGATGAATTATATCACATCTTTCCAAGGATCAATTATTGACTCCCACAATGTTCATTTCTTCCAATCAGATTTCTGTGCATTTGGTCGCACAAACTGTTGTCATGCATTCGATTCCACATTCCTATTTTTAACCCAACGCTCACCAATTTGAGGCAAACCTGTAATTTCTCCAATGGAGGCCTCTGAAACCAAAATTAGTAACCCTCCTACCTTTGCACTGGCCCCACCATATGTCTCTACAAACTCCATTGCTACTTTGTCATTGTAACCCTGAATTTTTTCAAAAAAATTCAACCAGGCACCTTGTTGAAATATTTCACTACATTTTGGATATGCATCCAAAAGTTCACTGTATCTGAGCTCATGGAGGGAAATTTCTCCTCCCATGGCTTAATTTTTTTACCAACAATACAAAGGTGGATGCAGGCTAGACAAAATTTGGCTTAATCAATTGGTTAACTAGGGTTTTGCAGGTGATACAGGGTGGTGAATGAGAATATAGAACAAATTTGAAATTAGGTCAATGATTTAGTGATAAGACAGTTAATCATTATGCCACCTATTTTTATTAACAGGTTCATGTAATCATGAATTTCTTTTAATGGTAATATGATGCAGAGTTTGTTTTATGGCATCGTGAGATAAGGTATAAAACTTAGGTTTATTTTGGATGAATGTGATGACTAAGAAATCAGGGTTTAATAATCATAATATATACTATGATTATTATATCAAGGAGTTACAAGAATAAAATAGAATTATGATAATAAAAAAATTCAAAATTTATGAAAGCTTAAAAAGAAAACCAAAATATTACCTCCTTCACCAATTTGATCCTGAAACAACTTACCGGATTGATTCATCATCCATTTCTTATCAAGAGGAGTATTTTCTTTATATGAAATCTTTATACTTCTCAATTTCTTGCATATTATAGCATACTGCATACAAGCTCCAAATTATGTACAATTTGCAAATCCTGAAACAAACTGCATGTTTCTGCAAAACTTGTAGCCCAAATTATGTACAATTTGCAAATCCTGAAACAAACTGCATGTTTCTGCAAAACTTGTAGCAACTGCAGAACTTGACAAAAGATGTTTTTTATTTAAATTGTCTACCAGAAGCTGGTTTCCAAACAAATTTATGTCCAACTGGGACTTAAAAAGGTTTTCACAATTAGATTTTTATTTTATTATTATTATTATTTTACTGCACACAAACACACACACTTTTTAATTTTTTTTATTTGAAAAACATAAAGAAAAAAAAATTCGAAGTAGGTGGCATAACATCCTTATTTGCAACCTCCAAATTCTTACTACTTCATCAAACCTTGAACAAATTATTTTTTGGACATAGGATTTTGATATAATATCAATCGATGGCCATTAAGCATGAGTGAGATTCTTTCGTCATCAATAGTTTGTAATTTCACGGAACCATTATAAAAAATAGTTTCTACTTCATATGGACCCAACCAATGAGTAGAAAAATTTACTTTAAAATCTTTAAAAATCAAAGAGAAGAGCCCAATCACCTGTTTTGAATTGTTTCTTATGAACTTATCGTGTCATTTTCCCTTTGTTGTTGAATAAGGGTGGTGCTTTGAAGGGCATCTTGGTGCATTTCATCAAGTTCATTTTTATATTCTAGCTGGTGCTTTTTATCCTCTGAAAGATTCATTCTAACCTGCACTGCAGTCCCTAATGTCTTAATTTGAAATTCAATGGGTAGGACTACTCGCTTACCATATAACAACTCATAAGGAGGGAATCCAGTAATATTTCTCCATGTTGTCTAATAATCTCAAAGGGATTTTGGAAGTCTACTTGTCCAATCTTTGTGATGAATCTCCATTGTTTTGGTCAAAATAGCTTCCAGAACTTTGTTGGTGCTTTAAACCTACATGTTGGCATGTGGATGATATGGAAATGATTTATTGTGTCTGGTCTAATAGTTCTAAGTGATTGAGTGAATAAGCTTTGAAGTAAATTGTGTCCCTTAATATGTAACAATCTCATGTAGTACACTGAAATGAACAAAGATCTCCTCATACAAAAAATCTGCAATTGCTTGCTTGGTTACCCTTGGAAGAGCTTTGGCTTCCACCCACTTAGTGACATAATATGTACATACCAGAAAAGTATACCTTGTGTTTTGATGGAAGATTAATGGGTTCCACAAAATCTCGATCCCATCTTTCAAAAGTCTCTATTAAGATTTGTGGTTGTAAAGACATTTCATCTTACAGTACCAGTTAGCCCATTCTTTGACAATTGTCACAACATTTGACATATTTCTTAGCATCCCTAAAAAGGATAGGCCAATTATATCCCAAATGAATAACCTTGTTAGCAATTCTTTTATCGACAAAATGCCCATGTGGCTCATCATGGCATGCCTTCAAAATATCATAGACTTCATCTTCTCGTACATTAGAAATTATTTTATTGCAAAAATTCCCACCACATGGCTCGTCATGACATGCTTTCAAAATATCATATACTTCATCTTCCCACATAGATCATCGGATGATCATATCTAGTTTTGTGCAGAAGAGATCACCCTCAATCCAAGAGTATGTACCACTTGATCCAACAATTCTATGATTCTCTTTAAGTAAGAGATGTTGTGGTAGTTTTCATGTAACCAAGTAGTTGGAAATACCTACAAACCAAGGTGTATTAGTAGATATTGAAAATAAATATTCATTAGGAATAACTTCAAATTCATTAGTAAATCTAGAAAGAAAATCTGCAACAAATTTTATTTTCCAGGTTTATCTAAGATGGTGATGCTAAATTCGTATAGCAACAAAATCCATCTAGTTATTCTACCATTCATAATAGATTTCTTCATAAGGTATCGAATAGTCTAATGATTAGTATGAATAAAAAATTCATAGCCAGTAATGTAATGTCAAAATTGTTTATAGCATGCACAACCACAAGAAACTTTTTTTCTGTTACAACGTAATTCAATTCAACGTGAGTCAAATTCTTGCTAATGAAATAAATAGCATAGGATTGGTGATCTTATTTTTGTCCTGTAACTTCTCTAATGGTTGTATCTGAAGAATCAGTTGATATATGAAAGGGAAGGCGCCAGTTTGGTCCTCGCAAAACTGGTGCTACAAAACATTTTGTTGGACAGTTGGTTGATTGATGTCAACCCTTGGAGAAGTCTGGAAGTCCTAGAGATGTGATTGAGATTAATGGTGAGTTAGTTATCAATAAGAGTGGTTGATGTCAGCAGATATGACGGGTGCATTTGATGAAGTCTACACGAAGCCTCAGAGGTGTGGTTATGGGACATGAAGTTGGTTGAGGCATACGGACATGAAGGACAATATAAATGGAAGTAAGACACTCATAGATGGATAGTACTCATCATGTAATTTCTGGTGATAGGTGGTACACCATGTGGTTCCTTGTGGTTGAGAGGTTATGGCCTTGTGAATTTGGAAGCCCCAGAGAATGGTCAAGAAGCCCCAAATTGGTTACAAGTCATTGTTGAATGGGTAAAGTGGTTGTAAAAAGAAAGTACTAGAAGACCTAAGATTAAGGAAAGAGGTTACTATGCAAAAGTATAAATACACCTCAAGGAGTTTCTCATATGTACATACACACACACATTGAATATCTATCTTGTGAGAATGTTATGCTCTAATATTTTGGACTATTGGTAAATCTGACATCAAGTCTGGGGAAACAAAGAAAGTGCGAAGAAAGAGCGAAAGTTTTGGAGCTGCAAAGGGCTAGGGTTTTTTTGTATCCCTAATTAAGCAAACCCTCGCGGGTCAACCTAAGGGAGTCATGCGAGGCCCTCGTGGGTTGTCTATGGCTCATCATGCGAGGCCCCACTAGACACTAGTTATTAGTCCCAAGAGGCTAATATAAATTGGGGAGAATGCTAGTACCAGGTTGTTGAGGTCTAAGGAAAAGCTACATGTCATTATTACTGTGTATCAGGTAAGCTACAAGTTACAGGGACATTCATGTGATTATTGCTTATGCTTGGTTATGGTATGGTACATACTTGAGAGGCATGTTTTGTTGATGGTGCACCTTGGTGATGACATGATACCTTGTTAGAAGTACACTCTTGGCTATCTTGATATCTAGTTTGGTATATGTCATGGTTATGGTTCATTATTAGAAACATATCTTTGAGATGTTGGTACATGGTTGAAGTTCACACTTGGTATATGGTAGTACATGTATGGAGTGTATGTCTTGGTGATATTGGTACATGGTTGAGGTACATCATTGATAGTACTTTCTTGGTCTATCTTATGGTACATGGTGTATGGCATGGTATATGGTTGAGATACATTGTTGATGCATGGTGTAATATTGGCACATGGTATAACATAGGTTTGGATTGGTACATGGTATGGTGTTGATGCTTGGTATGCTACAGGTTGTGGTACACAGTTGATGCATGGTATGGTATAGGTGTTGATGGTACATGTGTTGATGTACATGATTGATACATGGTATGGTACAGGTGTTGATGTACATGGTTGATACATGGTATGGTATAGGTTTGGCACATTGTATGGTACAGGTTCGGTACTAGGTTGAGACACATATCTTGTGATGGTATGTTGGTGATATTGGTACATGCTTGATAGAGGCATGTTTTGGTGATGTTGGACATCTAGTTGAGATGTGTCCTTGGTATATGATCCATGTGAGAGGATCTGGTTGAGTAT
>CBVK0102219918.1:0-10971 GCA_900067695.1 Picea abies
GACCAATTACCTCATGGAGCAAGAGCCCTTTCTGATGCAAGCCCAGGCCGGTAGTGATGGAGGCTGGTACTGCTGACAGGACAAGTCTAGCTGAGAAGAAGAAAGATGGGCCCTCAAGGGCCAAGCTCAAGTCGATCCGCTCTCATACTCCATGTCTGGGATCATGTGGGCCTCGAGACATGATCTCCTAGTTATCCCTAGATATCGGGGATAATAGGGATAACCCAACATATAGAGTAGTGATTCGACTGGAATTACTCAAGGAAATGGAAGAGAAGATGGTGCGAATGAAAAAAAAATTAAAGGCTTCCCAATATTGGAAAAAATGTTATGCTGATAAGGGAAAAAATCACATGGAATTGAAAGTGGGTGACCATGTGTTCTTGGAAGTAAAATCCAAGAGAAGTTCCCTGAAGTTGGGAAATTGTTCAAAGTTGGTAGCACGTTACTCTGGGCCACTTGAAATCCTGGAGAGGATCGATCCTATAGCATATATTCTTTCCCTACCAACATCAATGTGTATTCATATTGTATTCCACGTGTCATAGCTTAAAAAGTATGTACCCTATATTAATAATGTCATTGATTGGAATGTGATTTAAGTGGAGCAAGAGGATGACTTTCAAGTGCATCTGGTGTTCATATCATACTTTTAGATCAAGTAGCATTGGAATGAAATCGTAGGGATAGTAAAGCTCCAATGGGTCTGGTACGTTCTTGAAGATGCAACTTGGGAGAACGAGGATGCTATGAGGGTAGAATACCTGCATTTTTTTTAAAACTTTTGAAATTTTCATTGTATATGTGTATATATTGGACTGAGGATAGTGCATAAATAAGGGGGATGGCAACTTAATACCCCTAGGTTGAACCCTAATGTACATATGAATGTAACTATAATTATACATATAAGCTCGCAATTTGATGGTACAAGGTCTTTGGTTCGATTCTTTGTGCATTGAGTCAATGCATGGGAATCGCATACCAAAGGAGTGTGCACATTTTATAATGTATCGCACACCTGTGTGCACTAAAGGAAGGGTGCGCGCCATCTTGAGTTTACATACAATGGAGTAAATGCATGATTTTGGGGCTAGAGTTCCTTTGTGTATATGTATTTTGACACCAGTGTTCATGTGTGGTTATTAAGATGGAAAGCCATATGTTAAATGGTAAATGAGCCATCATTGTAATATCTAATCACATGCAAATATTAATGAAAACACATCATTGTTGCAGAACAACCATGTAAAAGAGTATGGGGGTCTAAAATGCACTAGATAGGGAAAGGGGGATAAGGGGCTAAGCTAAGGGGGATTAAGCCCAACATAATATTATATTAATATTCCTTAAAATATAAAGTATGGATAATTATTTTATCCTAAGTTTTAAGGATGGGGACAAGTGGGCCCAAGGTATTTCTCAACATGACAAGTGTCAAGATCGGAACATGTATACATATAGTTTGGACTTATTTCAATTTTCTATCATTATATAATCATTACTTCACTCACTTGATTGTCACCCATACCCTGTTGGTATTATACCTATACCTATACTTGTAGATGTACCCAGGTTAGCTTTGGTGTTGGACTGGAGAAGGGGGTTGTCAAGCCCTTAGGATATTGAAGAGGAAGGATGTTAGGCCCATGAGCATTCTCTCTAGGTGAGAGAATTGATGGGAATTGATTCCTGAAGGTGCCAAAATGTAGCTACAGGGCTATCAGTCTTCCTGTCTGGATTTTTATTGAATCCCCGGAAAGGAAGTGGGGCAGTCGAGGGACTGTTGAGCAGAGAAGGAGCACACTTCATGAGGTGGGACATACATGTGGGGAATGAAAGACTAGGTTGTTATTTCGAGTTGGCACCTGTGACTGAGTTTCCTTCTATCTGATATACTTTATCCTGGTTAGGAATCATTTATCCAAGTGAAGTTTATCCCCAGCTTGGGGGTGACCCACTGCTGATAGTTATGCATAGTGTGGTCTAAGGATGGGAGGAATTTGGAAGGTATGCATGCAGTTGGCATTATTTTAATCAAAGATAAGTTTCAATTGTGTGTTAATTCATGTGTTTCATTAATATTTGTGCATGTTGTTTCATGGGTTTTTCTTGTGTATGTTGCATGCAAATTTATGTTATTATTTTATATGAATCTGTTCATTTGCAAAGTATTTTTATGATTTAAATTAATATTAGAGTTATAAATTATAAGTGGAATATCTTATTTGGTGACTTGGGATGCTATATATTTATACTAATTCTATCTTATAAGGAAACATATAAAGGAATATCTTTCTAGAAGTGAAATATTCTATTAGGTATTCTTGCATTGACTTATTCCCCTTTACTTAATAGGCCTTATTAACTAAAATAGGCCTTTATTACATTGAAATCATTTCATACTAACTAATGACCTACGAAGAGGGGTTAGGATCAGATCCTAACTTGCAATCCCCCTTCAAAAGTGGTCATGTCATCAAGGATGAAGATGCAAAAACTATTTGATTATGGTTGGTGGTTCCCAAGTCGCATCCTCTAGTGATGCTTTTCTTCCACTTGATAAACACTTCCTTGATAGTTTTTTCACACAAATGAAGTTCACGTGCTTTGAGGATTACTTCTAGTTGGAGCCAAATGGAACCTTTATCTAATTTAGGAAGGATGGTTTGGACCCTGTAATTATGTCCCACCACTTTCTTCAAACATGAAACATGAAACAACAGATGGATTTTGGAAGTAGCTAGAAGGGACAATTTGTAGGCCACTTAACCAATACGCTTGATGATATGATAGGGGACATAAAATTTGGGTGCCAACTTGTGATGTCCCTGGGATATGAGAGATGTTTTTTGTAAGATTGGAGTTTGAGAAACACCTAATCACCTTCCTGAAAAATCCTTTCTGAACGATGTTAGTCTGCCTATTGCTTCATGCAATTTTGAGTCATGTGGAGGTTATCCTTTAGAGACACGAGGGTGGTTGTTATACCTTGCAATATTTGATCAATAGATTGGACCTTTGATGTGCATGGAATATAGGTAGTGAATGTAGGTGGTTGTTTTCCATACACCACTTCATAGGGGGTCATTTTAGTATACGTATGATATGAAGTAGTGTACCACCATTCTTTCTAGGGAATCCATTGCACCCACTACTATTGTTTCTCATAATAAAACCATTGAAAGTAGGTTTCCAAAAATTTGTTGACCACTTCTATTTGGCCATCAGACTGTGGGTGATATGTAGTGCTCATGTTCATTTTGGTTCCATGTAATTTAAACAACTCTTTCCAAATGTGTTGGTGAAGTTCAGGCCACGATTAAACACAATAGAGGTGGGCATACCATACAACCTAGAAATATGATCAAGGAAAACTTGCGCTACTAGTGGCAGTGTGAAAGGGTGGGGTAATGCACAAAAATGAGCATACATCGAGAGGTGATAAACAACCACCATGATGACTAACGTTTTTCTAAATTTGGGAAGGTCCACTATAAAGTCCATGGATATTTTTTCCAGATTGAAGTTAGAATGGGAAGGGGTTATAGAGCTCTTGGACACTTGATGGTTTCACCTTTATTACATTGAAACACCTCACATTCTGAGACAAAATGAAGGATTTCCTTATTCATTCCTTCCTAGGAAAAAGAACGATGGGAACAAACATAGGTATTTTGGAAAACAAACTGACCCACAATAGAATATGAGTAAAACTCATTTCAAAGCATTGTCTTGAGCATTGAACATGGAGAAAACACCAAGAAATACCTATACCTGAGAATATTTTCTTGCCAAATGTAGCTGAGGGGAGGATTGGTGTCCTCCTAAGTTCGTTAAATTATCCTAGACATGGTTGGGTGTGTGAGCCATTTTTTTCATACTTCCTCAATCCAATCTATAACAGGTAAGGATAAGGAAAATATGGAATTGTCCTCATGTTGTATTGACAATGCATACTCCACTATATTGTCTTTTCCCTTTTTGTATATGATTTCATAATCACAATCCAACATTTTGATCAGCCACTTGTTCTATTTTGGGGAGGATAATTGCTTCTCTAAAAAACACTTTAGACTATGGTGATCTATTTTGGTTTGAAAACAACGTCCCAAAATATATTTATGCCATGTGTTCATCGCATGGAGAATGTCCATCATTTATTTTTCATACGTAGATCTTCCCAAATTACAACCACTCAATTCCTAGCTAGTAAAGGCCATAGGTCGACAATATTTTGTGAACATTGCACCAATACTAGTTCCTAAAGCATTTGATTCTACCAAAAAATATTTGTTGAATTAAGGAGTTTCTAAGACTGTAGTAGTGCACATGGACCACTTTAAATTTGTGAAGGTTTGATCCGAAAAAGGTGTCCGATGAAATGCATTCTCCTTAAGAAGGTCATTCAAGGGCTTAGAAATGTTTCCATAATGGTATAAAAATTTCTTGTAATATCCTGTGAGACCGAGGAAACCTCATAGGAACTTTAATATCGTGGGTCACAACCAATCCTTCATAGCTTGTATCTTTTTGGGGTCCACTCTTACCCCTTCTCGACCCACAATGTGTCCCAAGTATTCCACTTTGCTAGCCCTAAAGGAACATTTTGTCTTTTTGACAAACAATTGGTTGTCTTGTAGTAGGTGCATGGCAATGTTCACATGGATAAGGTGTGCATCCCGACTGCGGTTGTAAATGAGGATTTCATCAAATAAAATCAAGACAAAATTCTGAATGTAAGGTTTCAATATTATATTCATGAGACTTTGGAAGGTGTATGGGGCATTGAAAAGGCCAAAAGGCATGGCCAAGAATTCATAATGTCCTTCATGAATTTTGAAACTGGTGTTTAGAATATCTACCTACTTCATCAGGATCTAGTGATAGCCTGAGTGAAGGTCTAATTTTGTGAATAAACAGACACCCTAGAATTCATACAATAGATCATCAATGATAGGAATGGGAAACTTATCCTTGAGGGTAAATTTATTTAGGGAACAAAAATCTAGACACATGCGCCAAGCAACTTATTTCTTTAAGATGAACACCACTAGTGAAGAATATGGGATACTACTCGGGTGAATTACCCCCTCCTCCAGTAATTCTTGTACTATATTTTCTATTTCATTTTTTTGAGAAAATGAATATCGGTAGGGACATACATTGTGGGGTTAAATTCCCAGAAGGAGAGGGATTTTATGATCATGCTCACCTCTAAATAGAGGTAAGTCTATTGGAACCTCAAAGACCCTAGGGTACTTTTCCAATATTAGTTCCAGGCTAGGAGGAACTTCAGGTGAGGCATGATCGATGACTTGGATGGCATGGAATTGAGAAATCATACCATGGTCACATTCTTCAACAATTTTTCAATCATGTCAGAGCTGATGATCTCAAGGGAGCTAACTTGGAGGCCTCAGAGGGTATATGTGTGAGCCTCTTGGGTGAATCTCATATATAAATCTTGATAATCAATTGTAAGCGGTCCTAGGGTGCGAAGCCATTCCACACAAAATACAATATCACAACAAATCATGGAAATAGTGAAAATGTGTGTTTTCATATGATAATCACCCATTTAGAGTTTGGAATTCTCACAATGGCCCCCACAATTCATTGTACCACCATTATCGATGAGGATTTGAAAATTAGAAACTGACAGACAAAGCAATGGATCTCCTCAATGAGCCTACGGTGAATAAAATTATGGGTGCTATCACTATCAATAAACACCACTACCAGCCTAAGTTTGATGTATCCCTTGATCTTCAATGTCTATGGGGATGAAATACTCGAGAGGGCATGAAGAGATATGACAGGCTCCTCTGGTTGCACAATTGTTGCAACAAAGTCTTTGGGGTGGAAATTTGGTTATGCATCCTCTTGGTCAGGAACCTCATATTATGGTATGTCTTCATAGGAAGTGGAAGTTGATGCATCAATATGGAAGAAATTTTGTTACCAACATTTATGTCCCAATGAATACTTTTCATCACAATAATAATAAATTCCTTGCTTGTGATGTTCCACCATTTCCTCTTGAGATATCTTTCGGACCTTCAAGGTTTGTGTTGGAGTTGTGTTATCCCCTGCATGAGGACAGTTGGTGAATGTCACCCTCATGGGTGGGGCCTGAAGAATGGTCTCTACTTCTAGTGATAATTGGAAGGCATGTAACCAGGTAGTAGGATGATGCATGCTCACATGAGCTCAGATAGCATCCTGTAAGCCAATAAGAAAATATTGAAGATAAAATTCATCATATAATCCCTTAGTTTTGATAGCCCACTGTTCAAACATCGTGAAGAAGTCTGATACTAATCCAGTTTGGCACAACTTAGTGAAACTTCCCAACAAATGAGATTCTCTATCAAAACAAGCAACAAAGTTCTTTGGTGAACTTGTTCCAAGTGGGTATTCTAGGATAAAATTTAGTATGACCCTGCCACTAGTGCCAATGTTCTTGATCCAATTACATAACCCCTACATGAGGTTTGGTCTCATCATTCTGACTATCATAGTGGTAGAAGTATTGCTCCATTTGAGAAAACCACCTTGCTAGGTTGGATCCATCAAATTTATGCATGTCAACTTTGGGCACCTTATTCCAAGAGTGTGTAGAACCCCAAGGGGAGTGGGACGATTGATTATGCTCATAATGGGAAGACTATGTGTCTATGGGATTGTGGTAAAAAATCCTACCCTAGATGAGTTTTTTCATCTCCTTGAGATGCTTTTCTAGGGATGATTTGATGTCTTTGTGTATGGAGGCAAGTTTATATCCTAGGAATGACACCTTATAATCCAAGTCTTCTTGATTCTAAGAGGGGGTGGTAGGCATGGCAGAGGCTTAGGTAGCAGATAAGGTTTTGGGACAAAAATACCATCCACTAAAAATGATAGGTACTGGGGTGATCAGGACAAAGAGAGGAATCCAATGGGATAGGTCTCAAATAAGGGCATCCTTGAAAGGGTTGGGTCGATGGGAAATGAAAAATTTGAAAATGAAGGGTACCACTATGATCAAAATGAAGAGAGGAATCCAATGGAATAAGTTTCAAATAAGGGTGCGATCGGGCCCCAAGATTTTTATTTTATTTATTTTTACTCTTGCGGAGTTATACTTCTACCTAAATACTTTTGGAGCTTCAAAATTCCCAAATTCTCAATAATAAAAACGGTCGGCAAGGGGTGCTTCTGGGGAGAAACAATTTATGCATGAGACTAAGTTACACTACATTAGATCTGTTGTTTTTTTCTGAAGGGTTAGGCTTTGCAAGGTATCTATATTAAAGGGTTTTCCCTGTTCTATAAATCTCTTATATACCTGTAGGGTCGAACAATAATACTCGACCCAATATCTTAGGGAACCAACTAAGGAGGTTATACCATACGCTTAGTCGCACTGCCTGATTACCCAATTACTCGAGATTATCTTCCCGATTGTTATTCTCATTGACACTATAAAAGTCAGGAAGTTGATCGATTTATCTATGGAGTTCTTTGGGATATCTAGGACAATCTGTATACATGTGTTGTCTGATGCACTACCACTCAAAGGGGTACCAAGAGGGGTTACAAGGGTGGCCAACAATGTGTACTTAAAAACCACTTGTATTTCTTGCATGTATGTCTCCCCAATTGTGGGTTTATGCATGAAACGACATATCTATGTAGCTTAAATACAGTGGAATGTGTATCTACCCTAAAAAAATAATTACCCCACCAGATTTTCCCATGAAAGAGCTCTGATACCACTTGTAGTATTCTAGATGTATATAATAGAAAAAAAAAATGTTTAGCAAATAGTAATGAAACAAAAAGCATATGGTGAGAACAATACCATAATAATACCAAAAAGAACACATTTATTAAAGACAACAATATTCATTTTCCTCTTCGAGGGGGAAACCTCGAGTAGAGTAGACCTCTATTACAATAATATCCTTTATTTAATAGGCCTTATTAACTAATGTCAGTCTTTAATACATAGAAAACATATAATACTAACTAATGACCTACGAATATGGCTTAGGATCAGATCCTAACATGATCCTTTTTTTTTTTTTTTTATGAATAGAAGGGTATTAAAACCCTATAATTTTTTTCGCACATTTCTATTTTTTCTACGTCTTTGACTTTATTAGAAACCACTCTCGTACTACTTTAGATCAAATACTTGTAATGTTTTTAACTTCATACTTATAGAGAGAAAATAAGAATCGAAATTCATGCAATAAAATAGGCAACAATAGTGCAAATCTTACTCTATACATGCAAAGTTAGCACAAATTAACCAACATAAAAGAAGAGGAAGCTTAAGTCACATAATATACTAAAAGAGATGGCTAATACTACACTTTCAATTTCATGCTTAGAAATATCTCCAAGATAACCCACCAAGTGGTATCATAGTGGAATTTTCCTAAAAGTAGTATTGAATGTGAGTGGCATTTATCTAGAAAAAGTAGTACCAAATGCTATTTTATTCTGATAGAGTTATTTCATCATCTCTTACTGTGTTTTGATTTGATTACAGATGGAATTTTGAAAAAAAAAATCAAATTAAATATTGATGCCCAACTAGTTTGAAATGTTTCCACATTGAGAAAATGACTAACATACAACACCAATATATACTGAAATCTTGTATACAAGATCTCATAAATTAGAATAAAACATAAGAAAAAATTATATATTTCCTTAAACCATCAGTGACCATTGCAACAATGGTATAAGAAAATTATTGTATATATTTCGTGACCATTGCAACAATGGTATAAGAAAATTATTGTATATATTTCATTAAACCGACACCGAGCATTGCAACAATGGGATAAGAAATATATTGAGTATTTTATTCTGATGTGGATCAGACAACATATTTGCAAATCACAATAGCATATTCTTTTATAATAATTAACATGCATTGTGTAATGGAAGAAAAAGGGTAAAATAGTTGAAAAAAATTGAAGAAAGGAAGAAGCAACAAAAGGAGAAAGAACACGGTTAAATTGACAAGTTTATTTTCTTTACTTTTTATTTCAAGAATAGTCACAAGTTGGCCTAGAATAGTAGAACTTGGAGACTGGATGATTTGTTGGGATATTATTCCAACTAGAATTTTTTTCATTTCCAATCTTAAATTTACTAAAATTATTAGTAACAAAATTGGAAATTAACCAAACCAAAATTTGACTAAAAATACCATTCAACAAAGTGAAATTTCACCAAAATAATATGGAACAATCTGAAAATGTATTGGCACATCAAGGTTTGACATGATGTTAGTATAACCAACAAGATTAAACATCACTTACTAAAGTCCAATAATAGTCATTGTCAGTTACTTGTGTATTTTAATATCACAATCAAATAGTTACTGATGTATATAATTATTGCAATTTGATAATGTAGCGGTCTTCAAAATAATGGTTAGAAATAAAAGATAAATTTTCATATGAAAATAATGGTTAGAAATAAAAAATAAATTCACATATTTTCTGGGTAGCTTTCCTTCATCATGAGCTCTTTTATTTATTTATTTAATTCATCATGAATAAGGTACCTACTTTTATCTTTAATTTATTTGGATAATAAATGTTTGTAATTAGATTTTTAAATCAATTCAATAACCAAATCATATAACTTTGATTTACAACAACATTTTACATATGCATAATAGCAACATGAGGATATAAAACATTTTGTATTAAGAATTTTTTCTAGATTTATGTCCATATGATTTCTTTCTATGGTTGTAGTCTAAACATTCTAACTTTTTAGTCTTTTCTTGGAATATTTTATGTTCCCAAAATCCAGTGAGAAATTGTTGGATCTGCTAATTTGAGCTGCTAAGTCTATATATTCCCTCCCACCTTCACTCCCCTCAAGCTTATATTTAGAACAATTATTAAAAGCATATATATATATTCCTTCCCACCTTCACTCCCCTCAAACTCATATTTAAAACAATTATTAAAAGAATATATACATAGAT
This sequence comes from Picea abies, assembly GCA_900067695.1. Lineage (NCBI taxonomy): Eukaryota > Viridiplantae > Streptophyta > Pinopsida > Pinales > Pinaceae > Picea > Picea abies. The sequence continues at coordinate 10,004 of CBVK0102219918.1, forward strand.
TGAAAGGAAAAGTATATTGGATAATTCTCAGTTGGGTCAGCAATAGAGGTTCAAACCTAAATCTTATTTATAAATAATAAAAATAAATATTTATTATGTTCTAAACCTAAATAGTTAGGTAGAGGGGGTCTCTTGTCCTAAAAACAAAGGGGTTTCATATTGGATTATACCTAAAGAACTACCTCCCTCCCTTCATGAATAATCAGGATAAAGGATATCAACTCTTACTCTTTTATTACAAAGAATTTACATAAGAGACTCAAAAAGTTTTTAAATTTTTAATAGTTATAGAGAGCAAATAAAAATGCAAGTTTCAAACTTCATGCCATAAAATAGACAACAATAGTGCAAATCTTATTCTTCACCAACAAAGAAGAAGAAGAAGCCTAGAAAACCCAAATCATATAAAATGTCAAAATAGATGACTAATACTACACTTTCAATTGCATGCTTGGAAATATTTTATTCATCGAACTAACATATTTAAAAAAATATCAACAACATTTAGGGATTTAATAATGATCACGCAATGCCTATTGGAAGAAAAGGTAAAATTGATACTATACTTTCAATAATAGCATGCTCAAATATGAATGATATATTTAAAAAATATGAACAATATTTATAGATTTAATAATGAGCATGCAATGACTATTGGAAGAAGAGGGTAAAATAGATGATAATAGAGAAACAAATTTGAAGAAAAGAAGAGGCATAAAAAGAGAACTAACAAGGTTAAACAGATAGTTTTATTCCAATAACACCCTACTACTAATATAGATAAAAAAATTATCATTTTCTTTTACAGCCGTTAAGTGTAGATCACTAAAACTTAGGGGTGAGTGTTAAGAACCAAAGACTGGATACAAAAGCACCACAACATATATACAAGAACAATATGCAAAATCTTCTTTATTACTATCAAACCCTTAGGGTAGGGCAACACCATACAATGGATCCTATTATGG